>JAOPHQ010006588.1:0-100000 GCA_030340625.1 Merluccius polli
GGCGGACAGCGTGCATGCCCCTCTCACACCCGCGCTGCACGCCGCCCAGCGCCCCGCCAACCGCGCCCAGGCCAAGGCCAAGCCGCAGTACAGCTTCATCACCGACGGTAAGACCCGGGGGTTCGGCGGCCAGGTATGCGTTTGTTTGCTTTCTCCGCAATCGCGTCGTTTTGTTCTTGCCGACCTCCCCAAACGTATTTTCGGCATGATAGTGGATTAATCTAACAGTCATTTTTTTCCAAATAATCGATGAATCATTTAGTCTAGAAAATGTCATAAATAATAGCAAATGCCATCACAAGTTGGCATCCAATTTGCTTGCTTTATCTGACAAAACCGCCAAGAAAAACTAAACGATGACCTAAACGATGAATCGATTATAAAAAATGTAATTCGATTTAGTTTTCTGTCGATCGACTAATCGATCAATTGACTGATCGTTGCAGCCCTAGTTACATCGTGACTCTCTCCACCCCCCCCCCCCCCTCAGACAACGTGTTTGACGTGTGCCTGCTGAAGAACACGTCAGGCCTGGGCTTCAGCTTCAGCCGAGAGGAGCGCGTCCCGGGCGAGGCGCCCGGCGCCACCAGCATGGTGCGGGTCAAGAAGCTGTTCCCGGGGCAACCGGCGGCAGAGAGCGGCCGCGTCCACGTGGGCGACGTCATCCTGCGTGTCAATCAAACCTCCCTCCGGGGACTCTCCCAGCACGTACGTCCCGCGTCGCATTGTAGTCCCGCCCACAGGAAGTGGCGTTCCTCTCTGCTCTGATTGGTCAGTCGATGCGGTGCATGATATTGAAGTGTCTGTGTGTCGGTCTCTGTCTCTTGTGTGTGTGTAGGAGGTGATCTCCGCTCTGCGGGGAGCCGGCCAGGAGGTGGCGCTACACCTCTGTAGACCTGCGCCAGGGCTGCTGCCGGAGATGGACGCCTCAGTCTTGGTACTCATCCACGGTTCATCACACACAGATGGATTACAGCCATGGGGCTTCACTCTGAATACAGTATAGTAGTAGTTAGGGTGGGAAAATGTATGATTTTCTCTAAACGATTATTAGTTTGTTCCCAAACTAGTTTGTTCCCACGAGTACTCGTTCTTTTTTTGTTTTTTTGTTTTTTGCGCATGCACACATGCATGCATGCGTCATCACATGACACACCTGTCTGTCTAAAATATGATAACAGAACAGAGACAGAGTTCTTCGGCTGCACTTCACAGCACAATAATAAATCACAGCACTATTAATATCCATTTCCTAGTGCTTGTAATGATACAGAATAATAATCACAGCATTACAGTATTAATATCCATGTCCCAGCTCTTGTAATAATACAGAATAATAATCACAGCACTAATATCCTTGTCCTAGTGCTTGTAATAAAAAATAATAATAATAAATCCAGTGTGGAATGACTTAATTTCGTTTCACTGCTGTTGACTCTCCTCACGGTTTGTTTCCATCACCATTCAAGTCTTTTATATTTGTTCGGTTCTGCCATTGTCTTCATTGTCAAAAGTGTCAAAAGCTTTTTTGCGTGCGAGTATTTTGAATGTTACCATGGTCGTTAATGCAACAATGATTTAGTTACAGTATAATACTTTATTTAATATTTAATGTATAATTAAATATTAAATGGGATGTTAACAATTAACCGTTTAACTGTAAACTGACAATATATTTTTGATTAACACTATCAGTTAAATGGTAAAAAAAATAATAATAATAATAAAATGAATCCTCGCGTTATGTTTTTGCTGAAGTTGCACATGTATAAATAAAGGGCTGGCCCCAAATATTCAAATAATCGTAGTATCCTTCATTAGTTTTGTATTCGAACATTATAACATTACTTTAAAACTTTTGGTTGGAGTTTAGTACACCGTCATAATTTGTTGACTTTACTTTGCCTTTAAGAGTGCCATTACCTTTAATCAGCGAGGTGTCAGTGATGACGTACTCTTGGGGTGCTCTGTTGTTATAATCTTTTATCCATATACACCTATTATGGCTTTTATCCATATACATTTATTATGTCTTTTATCCATATACATCTATTATGTCTTTTATCCATATACATCTATTATGTATTTTATCCATAAAAATTTATTATGTATTTTATCAATTTTATCCACGCTTTTAGCAAGTAGCAGATTTGGATTTTCCTCTCAACTGAGATGTTTCTTCTACCTTTCCAATAAATAAAAAAAAATGTTTTTTTTTATGGGTCACAGACAGTCGTCCATTGTTTTTATTGCACATTTGCACATTCATTCTTGTCGGTGAACAGGTTAATGACCGGTTAATGAGTGTCGGTTATCGGTCGGTAAAAAAGTGTTTTCTTTGTTAACTTTATTGTATTTCAAATGTTCTTTTCACTGTTATATTTATCTCATTATTGCATTTTCCATAAACCTGTTATTCAAAAGAGCCATACAAACAGTTGTATTGTGACTGCTAGTATTCGAAGCACGGCCCAAAATTAACGTTTACATTTTTTTGTATCTCTCTCTCTCTCTGTAGTCCCAGACACCCAAACCCTCTCCCCGCAAGGAGCTGGCGGTCCCCAAGCCCCAGCCCAGCCCCAGACTCGCCCGGACGCCGTCCCCCAACCCGGGGGCCACTGCGGCGGGGGGGACGGGCCCCGTGCAAGACGCCCTGGATCGGCTGCTGCTCAAGAGCCCCGGCCGGCGCAACAGCTACAGCGACAGCACGGAGGAGGGGGACAACGAGGAGGAGGAGTTGGAGGAGGATGAGGAGGAGGATGAGGAGGAGGAGGTCGGCGCCATGGATTCCTTCAGCCCCGAGCGCAGCCATCCGGAGAGCTGGGACCACAGCATCTACAAGACCCCCAGTGGCGCCCTGTCCAGCGGCCGCTATGAGAGGGGGGAGGGCCCCCTGGACGACAGCACACACTCGGCCTTCTACTCCCCCAACCTGTCCATGGACAGCCTCTCCAGCCACAGGTCAACTCCTCCTTTCTTTGTTGTGTGTGAGGGCTGCAACTGACGATTATTTTTAAGGCACCGTTTCTGAGTAAATCGTAAATCGTCTTACTTTACTTTATGCTTTCAAACAGGCTTCCCTCCCCTCTGTCGGGTGAGCAGGACTCCCCCTCTCAACCCCGGGTGTCCCCCCCCCACAGCCCCCAGTCCGGACGCCCTGCCCCCCCCCACTTCCCTTACCCCTAAACCTCACCATGTCCGGGAACGGACAGGACATGGACGACATGGTCCCGGTAGGAATGAGACTTGACTCATGTTTTCAGGCTCTTGTTGTTGTGGCTCTTGTCCTTTTTGTTTATTTATTTAGGGCAGTAAAACACACGCATACATTCACATTACCATGGTAAAAAAGTGAGATGATTACATTTATCTATGAATATTGCTCATCAATACCGTATCCCCCTTTTCAGTCTCCAAACATACTAATGAGGCGCAAATTAAATAGAGGCTGCCTTCCAAAAAATGAATAAAAATGAAGCCCTTTTGTTTTTAGGCTCTTGTTGTTGTTCAGGTTAGACCGCGCTTTGTGGTGATGTAAATACAATCTGTACTTTTGAGATGCGACTATGATGCAGAAACTAAATCCTACCCTGTTGTTTTGGTTTGTTTTTTTTAGAAAAGGTTGTGCAACTGAATTTTTTGTAGTACCTCGTAATAGTCGAGTCTCGTTTTGTATAAAAGCGTCCGCGAAAAGGCAATTTCTCCTCAAAACGTATTCGCTCTTCATGCGTGGATGCCCCCTGCGAATTCATCCGACGTCGCCTACCCATACCCCTTTTGTTAAGTGTTTTTCATTGTTCGGTTATTTCCTTACCTGTGATCGCACCTGTGTGTTTCCTCCGCCAGGAGGTGGAGCTGAAGGTGTCCCTGGTGAAGTCGGAGAAGGGCAGCCTGGGCTTCACCCTGACCAAAGGCACCGACCAGAGCTGCTACATCCACGACATCGTCCAGGACCCGGCCAGGGGTGACGGCCGGCTCAGATCTGGAGACCGCATGATCACCGTAATATTGCACGCACACACATGCACACACACGCATGCACACACACACACACACACCTTCAATTAGCTCTGTATAATATTATTATTAGTTTTAATACTAGTATTATTATTATCACCCGTTTCCCTTAACCAGTACTCTTACCTATTTTGAGTTATTGTGATGATCCAACATGTTTACTTTTTATTAATTCAGCAGACATTTTAATCGAAAAAAAATGCATATATGATGTCATTTTTAGGAGCAGGTATGGCGTCCAACATTAACTTTTAGATTGTTGTCTTTCTACCTGCCAGAGCGGTCAAATCTACTGGCCAAGCAACAGTTTTAATATGTAACCTGGCAGGTGTTCATTTTGGACCCTGGGGTAGGATGCTGAGTGTGTAAAGGGGGATCAAACCCAGTACCTTTTTCATCTGGCACTACACTATCCTGCCCTTCCCTCCTGTTGAAACGAGCCGGTGCTCTGATGTGCAGGTCAACAACGCGGACGTGTCCAACATGGGTCACACGGAGGTGGTGAATCTGGTGCGCGCCGCTCCGGCCGTGGTGGACCTGCTGGTGGGCCGGGTCCTGGAGCCCCCCAAGGGCCCCATAGAGGCCCATCTGCTGCCAGATATCTGCTTTAGCGACGACACCCAGAGACTTGGTAAGAGATGGCTTCACATGACTTTGAAGACGCAACCACGTCGTGGATAGCCACTTACAAACAAACCTGAAATTGTTATTTTTACAAATGATTGTGTTTAAAATAAACACAAATGCAAGGATATTTTTACATTTCGTGGATGTACTTTGGATTTGTTTTTGCTTTGTGAAGGACTTCCTTAAAATCACTCAATATAACTGAATATAATATAAATTGTACGGCCACCAGACTTGCGTTGACAAAGACATTTTTTATTTTTGTTAAACTCTGTACTTATACTAAAAAATACTATAGAAACAACCTTGCGCAACCAGTTAGTCATGTTTACTCCACCGAGATTGTCATCAGTACACAAGCCCCCATGGGAAAATGAAAATATGTTCACAGAAAAATGCTCGCGACAGCTTATGGTTTCAATTTACAGGGCTATTTACAGTGTCTTTTTTTTTTTTTTTGTAGCAGCAACTACGTTATTTCCAAGTCATTACTTGTGACGCCCTTGAACCGCTTCACATCGTCGCCTCAACGTTGCGTTTATTTTTGTGTCTCTGCCAAATTTCTCTGTCCCCTTCTCCCCCGCCAGGCTTGGTGTTGGACGGCGGCAGCGACAGCCCGTACGGCGTACTGTTCGTCAGGGACGTGCTGCCGGGGTCCCTGGCCTCGTCGGAGGGCAGCCTGCGGCCCCTGGACCTGGTGCACTACATCAACGGGGCTCCCACCCAGTACCTGACGCTGAGCGAGAGCCGCAGACTCCTGGAGCTGTCGCTCAGCGACCTCACGCTCAAGGCCACCAGGTGAGGCCCGGCGCGCTCTGGATAACAGAAAATAATTGTATTTAATTTTTTTTTATTTTTTCGGGTTTTTTTACTTAACATTTATTTATGCATTTTATTTATTTATTTTACTTTTTACTTTGCTTCACTTATTTTTTTCTCTTGATATTTTATTCTTCTTTTACTGTACTTTTTGTACATTTTACATTTTTTATATTTTTACATTTTTTATATTTTTATATATTTTGTATTTTTATAATGGTTTGTCTGTGCCCGTAACTCTTTTTTGGCTGACTTTATAGTTTTTGAGTGAGATCTGTAGAATAAATGGACTGGTGGTCGTTCCCTCAACGCTTGGTCTGTTTTCCGTCTTAAAGGGATGGGAAGCCGGTGTCTCCTGGGCTTCAGAAAAGCGTCTTGTTTCTCAACAACAACGTGAGCCCCAACGTGTCCAACAGCATGAATGGTATGTGGAAATATTGCAAAATAAAAACTCAATATATTGGCTCTGACATGCTTTTTTTTTTTTTTTTAATTTCCTGTTGACAAAGGAGTTATTTGTTGATTTATTTTTGTGGTTATTTTTTCTAAAGGTTTTCTTAAAGGGAGTGACCAAAGCGAAGAAGATTGTCTGTCGACACTTTGTCCTCTAGAGGTAAATAAAAACTAAAACTGTTTTCTGGGTAGAATGCAGTGTCAGACTATAAGACTAAATTAAATGGCCTTATTTGCATAATGTGTCTTTACCTGAGGCTTTGCAGGAGAATACGTCTTTATCTCTTTTATTAATTATCTCATAATCATTGTATTTGATTTGAAAACAATATATTTCATAGTAGGTTGCTGCAATTAACTTAAAGCCTTCTTAAACAAAATACCATTGTAATATGATTGTAAATCAAAAAGTGCTCTGGTATGTCTTAAGTTACACATCTGTCATTTAACAGTACAGCTTTAACAGTAGGAATAAAAATAATATAACATTTAAAGAATTTCAGTTACTGTTCTTGGACCTTTATGGAATACATTTCATGGAACGTGTCGCTGGTCTGTTAAAATGTTAGTCTGACATCGCCAGACTAATTCGCAAATCTTGAACCGCTCAGTTCATTTTCAGCTTCTAAGGGGCATTATCAACGGGCGCACACATTTAACAAATTCTTGTCGGAAGTACGGCAAACACATCTTTCTTATCAACAAAAGACTGAAGTGCAGTTGTTTGTTCTTCTTTTAGAGAAAATATACCGTCCGGTTGGTTTAATACGGTCACGACGGCGGATTCAACAGACCGCTATCGTAATAATAACATGGGTTCTCCTCTCTGTCTCGTTGCCAGGAGGAGATCTTTAAGCTGCAGTTGGCGAAGCCTCCAGCGGGGGGTCTGGGCTTCTCCGTGATTGGAGGAGAGAGGGGCATCTTCGTTAAGTCCGTCACGCCAGGGGGTGAGGCCGACGCCTCGGGCAAGCTCCAGATCGGAGACCGTCTGCTACGAGTAAGTTATGTTCACACGCTAGACTAGGGCTGGGCGACAATTCAATATTATCCTTTATCGTCTTTGAATGGTATTGTATCGTCATGAAATGATGACATCGACATATCATGATACCCAGTTTTATCGTCTAAATGAATTACGATGAGAAGATATGCCCTTAAAATGATCCAATACAAGGTTTGAAACGTCGGAGAGAGAGGAAAACTAGTTTGAGTCCGATGCCGCGGCGGTATACAAGCCCTATACCGGTTCGAGCTAAATCTCGAACGCGTGTCTCCAGGTGAACGAGGAGCTGATGACGGGCGTGTCCCACACCAAGGCGGTGACCACCATCCGCCGGGCCAAGGGCCTGGTGCAGCTGGTGGTGAGCAGACCGCCGGAGCACAACTCCAGCCCCTACCTCAGCTACCTGCCCATCAACACGGACAAGTGCAACGGCAACACAGGTGGGAGGAAACCGCAAAACACTTAAACAACGTATTGCAGATGAAAAGGGACGATGTGGGTCACATGGGCAATGTGCAACGGCTTGGTCCTGGTCCTGGTCCTGGTCTCGACTTACATGGGGAAGATGAGATGTAGCCTGTGCTTTGCTTTTAAGTAAAAACGTTGGCTAAACGAGTAAATAGTCGAAACATTTATCGTTAGGAATTGAACTTGAGTGGGGATATACAAACACGTGAAATGTGTTTATTTGTTCATTAGATGTGAGTGAAGACAGCGGAGTCAAGACCAAGATGGCTACCCCCCGGGACGGCCTTCGATCCGGCGGCGTCCCTCCCCTACTACCACCAATAGGTATAACTACAATACTGTACTGTACCACCTACTAACCCTCCCTCCCCTACTACCACCAATAGGTATAACTACAATACTGTACTGTACCACCTAGTACTAACCCTCCCTCCATAACTACCACCAATAGGTATAACTACAATACTGTACTGTACCACCTACTAACCCTCCCTCCCCTACTACCACCAATAGGTATAACTACAATACTGTACTGTACCACCTAGTACTAACCCTCCCTCCCCTACTACCACCAATAGGTATAACTACAATACTGTACTGTACCACCCAGTACTAACCCCTCCAAGTCATTCAACTTAAAGCATGCACACTGCTTAGCTCCAATTGTGATTTTTCCCTTCTTTTTCTACACATATTGATTTTGGAGAGTGAAAATCCCTGGGTTTAATGAGCCATGGTTTGAGTCTTTAGAGCCAAATCATTACATCCCCATTTCCATAAAAACATTTTCGTTCTTAAAGGAGAAACAAATCCTTATACGTGTCGTGCTATGGATTGATCCTGGTCCAAATCTTGACTTAAATGCACAAAGTTTTAAAAATGTAGGATAAGATTTACATATGGACTCAAATCGCCCTCTATGGGTTAAACACTTGCTATTGCATGATGCAGATTAAAACCATGTTATTGCATGAGTTACCTGTTAATGGCCGTTTTGGGTTACTAGTTAACGACAATCAAATATTCTTAATGGAAAATAAATGTCCACCAGAAGCATTTTAAACATGTGATAGTAATAATAATAATAATAATAATACATTTGACTTGCATGGCGCTTTTCTAAGTACTCAGAGACGCTTCACAGTGTGATGAACACACAGGGTAAAATAATGTAATCGGTACATAAAGGCCTATAAATAAAAGACAAGTAGGTAGTTAAAAACTAGAGGAATCATTAAAAAATGAAGGGAGAGAAGGGAAGGAGGTTAAAGTAGGCGGGATCTCCTTGCTCAAACATGTGGGGGTTGGTTTTTTATTTTAATGCAAACCTGGTCACAAGCAGCGCGCTCCCGCCCACAGACTACGACATGGACGCAGCGGAGGAGCGGCGGGAGAGCGACCCGACCACAGAGCTGTCCGAGGACACGGACTGCGACGGCTCCTCGCTACCTGAGGACTCACCGGAGGTGCGGCCCCAAGCATCTCAGACCGACTCGCTCCGGGTCCGGTCTTGAGCTGTAACTTCAGTACATCAACGAATTGCTGCCACGATTATTTTCATAGTTCATTTAATCTAACGGTCATTTTTACTATGACTCGATTAATCATTTAGTCTAGAAAATGTCATCAATAATAGCAAATGCCATCACAAGTGACCAGAGTCCATAGTGATGTCTTAAATTTGTTTGCTTTATCTGACAAGCAGCCAAGAAAAACTAAAGTATTCATTTTATAATGACCCATGAACCAAACATTTGAATTTCTGCAGCATCAGGCAGCAAATGTTTGATATTGAACGACCTGAACGATTAATTGATTATAAAAATGTTATTCAAATAATTTTCTGTCCATCAACTAATCGATTAATCGACTAATAATTGCAGCCTTAGCTGAAATGCTAACCGTCCATTTTCAGTCCTTAAAATGATTTACTTGCAGTGCGAAACTGAGCGACTCTCTCTCTCTTGCCTCATTTAGAAACAGCCATCTTTTTTTTTTTTTACTTTTCCTTTAGTGGGATCAACCACACACACCCAATAGACCACATTTCTACTCCGGATGAAGTTCCTCTCATCTATAGGTTATTGTTGTTGTTTTTTATTTCGACATTTGACGTCCGCTGAACATCCTTTGTGTCGTGTTGCAGAGTTCCCGCAAGGTGGAGTGGAAAGAGGAGAGTGTGGACCACCAGATGAACGAGAAGTACGAACATTTGTCTCGAACATTTCTCTTTACCTCGCGTTTGGAGGCTGACCTCTGACGGTGATCCTCATTGGATCGTGTCGCTGTAACATGCCTTAACCATGTTGTTGTTGTTGTTGTTGTCGTCGTTGTCGCGGCCTACAGCTACCTGCAGATGAGCGCCGGGCAGCCCGAGGAGGATGACATCACGTGGGGGAGCGACGAGCTTCCCATCGAAGACATGAGGAGACGAGACGGTGAGCTCGGATCCCTGCGTCCCTTTTCGACGATTATCGCGATGATGTCTCGCGAATCGCAAATTATTTCGGCCGGGGTAATCGTGACGCGAGATGTTCATGTGGTCCCGTGTGTGTCTAGACGGGCCCATCATCGGCGAGGAGGAGTTGACCTCGCTGCCCCTGGTCAAGGTGGTCCCCGACGGCCAGTACACCGGGGCCAAGCTCAACACGGTGGTCCGCATGATGAGGGGTCTGCTGGAGCAGAAGGTCCCCCTGCAGGAGTTTGAGGTACTGATCATTTATCAATATTACCCCTCCCCCCCCCCCCCCCATAAACCTCCATTTGACGACGACGCCGACGACGACCATCATCATCATCATCATGGTTCTGGAAGGGATGGTGATGATGATGGTCATCATGGTGGTGGTGGAGATGATGATGATGATGATGATGATGGTGGTTCTGGAAGTGATGATGATGATGATGATGATGATGATGATGATGATGATGATGATGGTCGTGGTGGTGGTGATGATGATGGTGGAGGGGATGGTGGTGGAGGGGATGATGATGATGGAGGGGATGATGATGATGATGATGATGATGATGATGATGATGATGATGGTGATGATGATGATGATCATTGTGGTGGTGGTGATGATGATGGAGGGGGATGATGATGATGATGATTGACACAGAGATGACATTTATCTTTTTTTTAATTTCTTTGTTTCCCTCACAGAATCTTCAAAACCTTCAGCCGCTGGATGACTGTTTGGTGGGTCAAACTAAGGAGAACAAGAAGAAGAATCGCTACAAGAACATCGTTCCATGTGAGCCAACTTGAAATAAATATCATCTTTTTTTTTTTTTTGTATAGACCGACTATACGTATATTTGCATTTATTTATTTTATTTTACACGTATACGTCAAAGCGGGGGTTGTTTTTTTTTTCATCCGTCATTTTTTTTCTCCCTCTCCAGTCGACACGACGAGAGTGACCCTGGGCCAAGACGGCGGCTACATCAACGCCAACTTCGTCAACATGACGGTGAAGGACGAGCGCTACTCGTTCATCGCCTGCCAGGGGCCCCTGCCCACGACGCTGGCCGACTTCTGGCAGATGGTGTGGGAGCAGAAGTCCAACGTGATCGCCATGATGACCCAGGAGGTGGAGGGCGGCAAGGTGAAGTGCCAGCGGTACTGGCCCGACACGCCGGGCTCCTCGGAGATGGTGGACGAGCGGCTGCAGGTCACGCTGGTGAAGGACCAGTACCTGGACAACTTCGTCATCCGCTTCATCGAGGTCAAAGACGTGCAGGTGAACTCGCCGCGCGATGCTCGTTTGGTCCAGTGAGCCCACCCTGGACCCCGTCTAGACCCGTGGTTCTCAGATGGGGGTACTTTGAAGGATTGCAAGGGGGAACTAGGAATAGGATAACTTAACTGCGTGTGCGGGAAACTTTTGTTGTCAGACAAGCAGCACTGCTGAGAGAAACTGAGAGAATTCAACAAATAACAGTACAAATAAATGTGTGTACTTATAAAACAAGGTTGGGGACTATCGTTTCACAGATTTTCACAATTTCACAAAAATTCACAAAATGTACAAAATTTTCACAAGATTTTCACATTTTAGTACCGATTGGGCGTATAGGTAAAAATCGGTACTAAATAGTGAAAATCAGTGTTTCAAATCGGAAATTCTGTGAAATCGGTACTAAATTGTGTGGTTTTACAAAGGTATTAAAAATCTTAACTTGAACTGGTTGAAACCGGCAGGTACCCTGATTCAGCTAAATCCAGAATCGACTCTTTAAACAACGTGTCCTTTCTTTTCTTTTTTTTTCCCCGCAGACCAATGAGATCCAGCGGGTCACCCACCTGAACTACACCGGCTGGCCGGACCACGGCACCCCCTCTCAGCCCGCCCAGCTGCTCACCTTCATCTCCTACATGCGACACATCCACCAGTCCGGCCCCATCGTCACGCACTGCAGCGCGGGCATCGGCCGCTCCGGGACGCTCATCTGCATCGACGTGGTGCTGGGGCTCATCAGCAAGGACACCGATGTAAGCTGACGCGCTTTGAGTTTTTCTTATTTGGAAAATCTGTGTCTGTTGTTGTAGGTTCACTTTTTTTCTCTCTCTCTCTCTTTCTCGCTCTAACGTACAATATGTCTCTCAGTTCGATATTTCAGACGTGGTGAGGAACATGAGGCTTCAACGACAAGGAATGGTCCAAACAGAGGTGATCTTTTTCAACCGCTTCACCCTTTATTGATCACATGATCCAGCGTTAAAGTATAATACCGTCAATGCTCAAAACGTCGTCTCTTCTCTCTCGTCTCTACAGGAACAATATATTTTCTGCTATCAGGTGATTTTATACGTGCTCAGATGTCTTCAAGCCGAGGAGAAGATGTCAGGATAGTGTACAGTACATTCCAGCGGCCCCCCGTTTCCTGGGAGAAAGCAAAGCGTGGAGGACGGTTCGACAATGGGCAGATACTGCCAAAACTACAGTGCGACATTTTTAAAGCCTTCAAAGCATTCGGTTAGAGTAGCGTAAATCCTAGAGTCAAATCTATATTTGTATGTTTTCTTACTTGGCTGCTACTTCCTCTCGATGCATTCATGCGAACGGACGATTGTATGTGTTTATCTTTTTATTGTCACCCACACGAGAACAGTAATGTTTGGTTTTATTTTTTCGGAATACTTGGATATTATGAAATAATTATGAAAGCAATGAATGAATTCATATTTTACGTGGAACAAAATTATACTTTTGTGCATTTTTAATCTTATTTTTCGATGCTGGAATTTGCCTTGACAATACTGCGACAGTATTTGCTTTGTAAATCTTATTATACAGTAATTGCCGACTGCCTGAGGTAACGATATTAAATGTGTACATATTCATCTCATGAAAATTAAACTAAATATGTTTTGAATGTAACTTTATAAAGTGTCCATAATTGTATGTGTCCATGTCATTGCAGCACACAGTTCACACACAGTATCTGTGCCTGTTTGCACTATAAGGTCTTTTTTATTGAGATAACTTTTAATGCAAATATTTATGCACACAAGTGTATAGGGTTGCTAACAAATTAGTTATGAATGATGAGCAGCCAACCATGAAATATGATTTACTTCTTGAGGCCGACGAGGATTTTACTACACACTGCTGCTTTTAACAAGCAAACGTTCTTAACAACGTAAATAACGTGAACGTTAACAACGTTAATAACGTACATAGCGTAAATAACGTAAATAACGTAAATTATGTAAATTACGTAAATAATGTAAATAACGTTAATAACGTTAACGTTAATAACGTTAATAACATAAATAACGTTAATTACGTTAACGTAACAACGTAAATAACATAAATAACGTTAACGTTAACAACGGTAACAACGTTAATAACGTTAACAATATCAAAAACCTTTCTCAATCAATACATTCTTATGAAATATAATATAAGACAAGGCATGCGTATATTAGATGTATTCTGTATATTTATCAAAATGTTTATTGTGGATCTCGACCATCTTGACCCTCTGCTGCTCAGCCAGGTCTAGGACACTAACCACACACCCCACCGAGACACAGAGAGGGAGACAGGTAAACATTATGGTTAGATAATGGGGTAACCTATTTAACATTCCTGCTCATTTCTCCCAATCACTGTCCCCACCGGGCTACCAATTAGTGCTTTTAAAGTATGGATTGCGCTTCTTCATCATCATCATCATCGTTGTGTTCTTTGTTTTTCCTTCTTAATTTTCCAGTTTTTCTCCTTGTCGTTTGTCATGCGTTACTATTGACTTATTGTAACTACAGGGTCTTACAACAACACAGAGCCCACTATTGATCAGAACTCAATTAAAGAGACCCTAAAATGATGAGGGGTATTTGCACTCCTTGGGAGTGGGCCAGAGTAACAAATGTCCTCGTATACCTGAAATCGATGTATTTGACATATTGATTGAGAGATACGCATGTTATTGCAGAGGAAGCAGATGGTGTTCAAACTCCAAACATTTGCTATTCTCAAAAACACAATTTACGTACTTTATTTACGTAATTTAAGTAAGTTATTTACGTAATTTATGTAAATTGCGTAACTTACGTAAATAACTTACGTAATTTGCGTAAGTTACGTTATTTACATAAATTACGTAACTTACGCAAATTACGTAAGTTATTTACGTAATTTACGTAAATTGCGTAACTTACGTAAATTACGTAAATAACGTAACTTACGCAAATTACGTAAGTTATTTGCGTAAGTTACGTTATTTACGTAAATTGCGTAACTTACGTAAATTACGTAAATAACTTACGTAATTTGCGTAAGTTACGTTATTTACGTAAATTACGTAACTTACGCAAATTACTAAATTTATTTACGTAATTTACGTAAATTGCGTAACATACGTAAATTACGTAAATAACTTACGTAATTTGCGTAAGTTACGTTATTTATGTAAATAACGTAACTTACGCAAATTACATGTTATTTACGTAACTTACGTAAATTACGTAAGTTACGCAAATTACATAAGTTATTTACGTAAGTTGCGCAATTTACGTAAATAACTTACGTAATTTGCGTAACTTACGTAAATAACTTACGTAATTTGCGTAAATTACGTAAATAACGTCACTTACGCAAATTACGTAAGTTATTTACGTAATTTACGTAAATTGCGTAACTTACGTAAATTACGTAAGCTATTAACGTAAATTACGTAATTTACGTAAATAACGTAACTTACGCAAATTACGTAAGTTATTTACGTAATTTACGTAATTTACGTAATTTACGTAATTTACGTAACTTACGTAAATTACGTAACTTACGCAAATTACGTAAGCTATTAACGTAAATTACGTAATTTACGTAAATAACGTAACTTACGCAAATTACGTAAGTTATTTACGTAACTTACGTAATTTGCGTAAGTTACGTAAATTACGTAAATAACTTACGTAATTTGCGTAAGTAATTTACGTAATTTACGTAAATTGCGTAACTTACGTAAATTACGTAAATAACTTACGTAATTTACGTAAGTTACGTTATTTACGTAAAGGATTTACGAAGGATTAAGGCAGTTCTGATAGTTACGTTATTTACGTAAATTACGTAAATTACGTAAATAACGTAACTTACGCAAATTACGTAAGTTATTTACGTAATTTACGTGTCTCTGACGTGCACATCACTCTGATGACTAATTGTTTTTGACATTATTAACAGTTTCCCAGTGTCATTTCTAAGTGTCGCCAAAGGAACAATAGCTGTAGAAACGTGCGTACGCCAGCCATGAAGTTGACGTGTATGGCGAGTGGATAGTGCCAGGATTACCAGGAGAAGGATAACATCGTGTTAAATGCACGCGTGGAGAAGATACGTACGCCGCCGCCGTGGGGAGAGGATACACACGCCGTCGCCATAAAAACAATATATATATATATATATATATATGTATATATTTTTTTTTTTTTTTTTGTTTGTTTGTTTGTTTTGTTTTGTTATACTTTCTCTCTTGAAAAACAGGCAAACGCTAACCCAAACCCGGAAAATGAATTTAAAAAACTACAAACGTTCGGAAAATGCAATACACTGAAGTGTGCGGCGCCATGTTTTTTCCGCCATGTTTTTTGTAGTCCTAAAATGTTTAGTTAACGTTTTCCCTATTATGTGAAAATGTGTCAAGGAACTTCGCAAGTGTATTATACAGTATGTTTTAGGGACTGGGGAGCACATTTACTTGGTCAGATTTCATTTTTACTATTGTTAATTGGGTGAAATCTGGTTTTGACCTTACCCAGTAGCGCCCCCTGATGGTTTGGCAAAGGCCACAAAGGCCATGATAGAAGAAGTCAAGAGCTTTCCAAAAATGTTTTCCCCATGTTTGTATCACATTGTGTTGCTTTTCTGTAAGCCTTTAAAAGAGCCTTAGGTTCAAGGTTCAAAGGGCATTCCTGAGGAGCAGGAACCACCCAGAATGTTCCGTTCAGTGGCATATCTGTACTCTGCAGCTCAAGACCTTTCCAACGATGTCTTCATTGTCATCCTACGACAAAGATTCATTTTTATCTTGCTCACTGCCAAGGCACTTACTGATGTGTACTTTCTCACAGCCTATATAGAGCCAAGATGGATAAAATCACTAAAACATATTTTAAGGGATATTTAGTGGCAAAATGTGTTCAACATATTGATGGTGACCTTCAATTTGGAGCAGTTTAGACCCCATTTACCCCTTAAACTACTTAATGTTTCATATAAATATTTCCATATTACTTAATATGACCATTTATAGCCATTGTGTTCCCTTCCCCAGGGCTGACAGGATTGCCCTGAATGAAACACTAGTACATAATATGGTAATGCGAATGTATGTCTGTGTGTAGTTACATTTTTACACACACAGTTGTTTTTAATTGACCAAGATATGAGCTTTTGAAAGAAAGTAGGCCTGTGCCGTATGCAAAGGGCTTTAGAACTACAAAAAACATGGCGAAAAAACATGTCGCCGCACACTTCAGTATATTGCATTTTCCGAACGTTTGTAGTTTTTTAAATTCATTTTCCGGGTTAGGGTTAGCGTTTTGCCCGTTTTCAAGAGAGAAAGTATAACCTGATCATATTTTGTTCATATTATAGGGAGATTGATGTTGTAAAAATATAAATATAGGCTACATTTTATTTCAAGTGTTTTTTTTAGATGTGTTTCCAGCTTCTTTGTTTGTCCATGAATTGGACAAACATGAATTGTTTGGAGTTGACATTGTGGGACATACATTGTGGTGTGGGACAATAATATAGTTGGTGTTGTTTTTTTAACAAACTTTATTGTCAACAATATTATGACATTACAACATAAACAATAGTACAGTAAGGACAGTACTTCCGGCTGATAGGTCCTCCCAATGGGACAGGTGGCGTCTGTCAGCCGTAGCCCCGAGCAACCTGACGTCATTGAAACATGGTGCAGGAATCAGAGCTATAGAGTAAACATAGTTGTTTATAGAGTTGTTTACTCTATAGCTCTGATACAGGAGTAATAACTAACCAATAGGACGGATGCCCACACACCACTGAACGTCAAATATCGCCGGAGACGATCTCCGTCAGTGACTGACGCTAAAGTGCCCTTACCGACAGTTGCTATTTGACGTTCTGGGAGTGAAACTGTGTTGTTCTGACTGAGTTTTCATAAAGATTATGCAATACATATTACACCCCAACTGTTTCTGTGGTGGGTTTTGAAAGCACAAAAGAAAACCGTGACCCGCATCTTTGAGGTTTACACCCGCGACTCCGTTTTCAAAACGGCCCAATTTGGCGAGAAAACCGTGAAGCTGGCAACCCTGCATCACCGTCACCTTAATTCTAATTTATGTATTTTATAACTAGCAATTTATGTATTTTATAACCATGAAATGTCCTCGTTGGTTGTGCTTTCTTCAGGCGCCTCCACAGCACCACGCGTGGATACTGTAGGTACAACACGCTATTTTACGTTGAAATGCGACGTAATCCAGTGTTCACGAAAACGTTCACTGTCGACGTATGCTTTTGGCGACTGGGTTGAACACACGATTGCAGTCAGGTCACTGTGCTGGGCTTCTCCCTCCTGCAAAGTATTTGCAAAGGTATTGAGTAGCATTAGTGTAGTACAAGACATGATGTAATGGCATGCAGTAATGTCATGCTTGCTCAGAGTATTCATTTAGAATATATTTGTTTGTGAATGTGAGCTTAATTCAAATTGTATTCATATGCTCGTGAAAATTCTTGGTATTGTACAGATAATAAATTGTTGTGTTGGGTAGATCTATCGTCTCCTGTGTGTACAGGGAAATATGAAAACAGGCAAGAGAGGAGATTTAACACTGGTTATGTTGGCTGCCATTGTCATCTCTTATTTTACACCACATCAGATATTCTTAGCATTGTTATCAAAATAAACTACTCAATCAATAAATAATCTACACAATTTCTTCTGTATAAATCTGATTAAATAAATCTAATAACCAAAATAAACCTTCAAATCAAATTCATTTTTCTAAACTGCAGATAATTACATTAATATAGATTTTAAATATAAATGTGACTCTTTACAGATACTGTAGTAAAAGATAACACTTTCAGTGGTGTTTAATGCTAAGTCTGTAGACCTACCCATTTTAATTACAGTAAATTACCCAAACAAATTAGCAATTCATTATCTTAACTAAAACAATAATAGGTCTACTTTGAGAGTGAATAACAGTATCAAAACAGGCACCATCAAAATAGCCTACATTTAAACAACACTTTGGGCCCTATCATGCACTCAGCGCAATTGACTTTGTGCACTGGCGCTTGTGCAATTCCTATTTTGCACCCGACGCACATTGGAATTTTCCCTCGCAAGGCGCAAGTCCTTCACTTGGGGAATGAACTTGCGCTCCGGGGGCGGTTCAGTGAAAACAGGAGGCGTGTCCCGGCGCAAACGTTCCCTGGTGCTATTCTGCACTTTCACAAAACAATTGCGCCACAGACCAGGAAAAACCGAGTCTAAAGTCAGTGGCGCTTATTCAGATGCTATTTTAAGGGCGCATGCTTGGCCATAATCAGGGAGGGGATGCGCGATTGTTGATGGGGGGGGGGGGGGGGGGGGGGGGGGGGGGGGTGCGCGGTCCAAAAATCTGTACCGGCCCAAAAATAATAATACACAAAATACAAAATAAAATAAAAAAATAATTACGGCCGGCCGGCTCGGCCTGAAATCGTCCGGCCGTTAGGGAAATCTCCCGAACCTCCCTATGCCCGTCCTTGGCCATAATGTAGTGTACAACGTGCATACACTTTGCTTCTCTCATCTACAAGGAAGCAGTTCCCATTTTTGCAAACCATACATACAAGCAAAAATATTACCACATATGTGAAAAAATAGACATAAATCTAGCGTACACAGTTACCCAAAAATATTCAGGCTAATAGTAATGATGGATCAAATTAACCTGTTTGACCAATAGTCGCAAGACACATATAAGGACACCAGGATGTAATCGAAAACACACAGAAACACGACACGGTGTAACTGAAAGAATATTCGGCATACTGAAAATGCGCTTCAGCTTATTTGACAGAAGAGCTGCATCATCTGTAAGCAGTGCTTGAAGTGGGCCGGTACGCACCGGCACTTTTTCTTGCGTACCGGCACTTGTCACAGGCTGCCCCCCCACCCCCTCGTCGGTCGTAGGTCCGGGGTGGGTTATGATCGCGCCACCCCCCCCCCGTCGACAATCGCCCCCCGCCGTACGCAGTACCGGCACTTATTTTTTTCCACTTCAAGCACTGTCTATAAGCAAAGTAATCTCGGTCTAATGTTAGACCACATTGCAAATACTGTATATCACCATGCATTCAAAACCTCGTGATTCAGTGAGAGTGAGGCCAAAACATCGGAAAGTATGTCTTTGTGACATTTCTTTATTTACATTTTGTCAACGGAAAATGAAAAGCTGAAAAGATTTAAACAGAATAACTAATTATTTTTCCCTCTGATGGGCATGCGCGCGCTACGGCGGGATTGGACACGTCTGGGTCCAGTAGTGGCGATGCGCGATGTGCTCGCCATGGAACAAGCGCGCATGCTTTTAAAGGGAATGTGAGCCGACGCTCTGATTGGTTTATTGCACGTTACGCCCAAACCACACCTATGACTAATGTAGCTACTTCAGACCAACCCATTTTAGATTTGCGCTGGGCGCAAGCGTCATTTATCCCGCCGGTATAATAGCAACAGCGCCCAAGATCCGCCCACAAAGCCACTTGCGCTTTGCGTTTCATACTTGCGTTTCAGACCGGCAAAATAGGGCCCTTTATCTGTCCCACACCATTATACATTGCTGTTCCAAGTGATATAATGTGCTGTTGTATAAAACACTAGTAAATCCTAAACTAAGTCATAAAATCACACTGAAGCTCTTTGTGGCCACATACCTAGTTCAGGCGTTCTCACGGCGACATAGGTTAGCAGGCGTCTTTGTGGCGACTAACTTGTTCAGGGGCCTCATGTACAAAGGTTGCGTACGCACAAAAACGTGGCGTACGCAAAAAAAAATGGCGTTCCACGCTCACGTTCAGGGGCCTCATTTATAAAGGTCTCTGCGCACGAAAATGTTGCGGAAACAGGGATGAAATGTGCGTACGCATCTTTCACCGCCGACGTCGTGATTTATAGAAAAAAACCTTGCGGAAAAGAGTGCGCAGTTCTACGCATCCTTTCACCCTGGAGTAAAGCTCCCGCAAAGTTTTTCAAACAGTGAACTCCGGAGACGACCACAGGAAGAAGGTGGCGGTAATGCACTATATGTGTTTGCAAACCGCCAATAACGCCAAAAGAAGAAGAAGATGCTGTAACCCCCGGAGCTCATTCCGGACCCAACGCACATTGCGCACCACATGAGTTATTTATTCATTTATATATTTATTTTATGAAAAGCACCCATTATGAAATATGAATTAAAGCAAAATTATGTTCAACACACTACAGCCCTTTCAAATCACAATCCTCGGCCTGTGTCACTTAAACATTTAAATAATGAGCTTGATAAATAAGCCACAAAATAGACGTGCGTTGGTCTACTTCATTTAGAAGCACTTCGATCTCCGAATCCGAAAAACGCGCTTTCTTTTTAAAAGGTGCATCCATTTTTTTTATTTTTTTTAGTTTTATAAATCGGAATGTTTTTTGCGTACGCACATTCTGAGGTTTGGGCGTACGCAATGTTCTACGGAGGGTTTCACTCAGAGGTTTATAAATGAGGCCCCAGATGTATGAAACGTGAAATGACCGTGGAAATGTGCGGTGCCTCACGTCTATGGCGAGTGGATAGTGCCAAACCCAGGCGCGCCGGAAGCACCGGTGCAGGGGGTGCGAACGCACCCCCACTTTTCGGGGGGTAAAAAAAAAAAAAAAAAGAAGCGCAGTTGTTGACCACGACACCGACACGGCATCGCATTGATTGCAGCATGAACTAGATCTATTTACAGCGCTGTAGCTTTAATTACTTCTGCTCTAGTCTGGCCTCTTGGTCATGATGTCATGCTCAGCCAATCGGATAATTCGCCGGCAAACCAGGGGCCTCATGTACGAAGGCTTGCGTGGATTTGTGCGTGGATTTTGGCGTACGCCAAAACCCCGAAAATGACGTACGCACAAATAAATTCAGATGTATGAAAGTGTGCGTACGCATGGATCCAAGCGCGTTTCTTTTGTACATCCCGATCAACGTGGAACTGAGCGCACGTGCAGATGTGGCAAACTCCTCCCTGTCCACGCCCCCATTTAAATATGCAAATATATGTAAATAGGCCCTGGACCTGAGATTCACCTCTATCCAATCACATAAAACAAGCAAGTGTGGCACAGAGGATATTTATATATTATTGCCACTTACTTAAATGTGTTATTTTATATGTATGGACTTTATTTGGCATTTTTACAGACACCCCCCATTCAATTTTAAGCATTATTATTATTATTATTATTATTATTATTATTATTATTAAAGGCACAAGACCACCTGCGGCTATATAAGCTGTGGGCTGCGCTGCGTTCTTCAGTCGGCAGTTAACCGGGACCAGTAAAGCCACTGAAGACCAGCCGACTCACTCGTCTTTTTCTTTAATTGATTCTTTCAGAATAACATCTTTTCTAAAATATGCCAACCCTTGAGTCAGCTTGCACTCTATGGGTGTAACACAAGCATGAACAAAGGAAAGAAAAGACATTTCACGGAGTCCGAGTTGGAGATTGTGGTGAATGACGTGGAGCCGCGGACAGAGATTCTCTCTGGTCCCGTCAGCAGGGATCAATATGAAGAGGAAGGAGATGAGTGGGAGCGTGTGTGTGAGGTGGTACATGCCGTGGGGTCCAAGCAGCGCACACACACAGGTGAAAAATAAGTGGTCGGATCTGAAGGTGGAGGTGAAGCGGAGGAATATATTCTATGCGTCACTTTCATGCCGCACACTAGGAAGACCTCTAGGTGGCGCTGTTTTTCAGCAAATTCCGTAACGCTAACTCCCGCATACTTTGTCGCACATTCGAAATCGGCTTATGAGCCAATTGTCATCGTTTGCAAGTAAATCCTCGCGTTCCCTAAATACTCGCTCACGTCGGATTGCACCATTTGCAAGGTCCTCTAACAACGCTAACGCTGCCATCGGTAATACCATTTTCTTCATCACATTGCGCATGCTTTTATATACACCCGTTTAATTGCAAACACGGTGGGTGTGTTAATTGTTCATAAGTGTGTCTCTGACGTGCACATCGCTCTGATGACTAATTGTTTTTGACATTATTAACAGTTTCCCAGCGTCACCTCTAAGTGTCGCCAAAGGAACAATAGCTGTAGAAACGTGCGTACGCCAGCTATGAAGTTGACGTGAGGCACCGCACATTTCCACGCTCATTTCACGTTTCATACATCTGAACGTGAGCGTGGAACGCCATTTTTTTTTGCGTACGCCACGTTTTTGTGCATACGCAACCTTCGTACATGAGGCCCCTGGGGCCTCATGTACTCATGTAGCTTGCTTACGC
Organism: Merluccius polli; assembly: GCA_030340625.1. Taxonomy (NCBI): domain Eukaryota; kingdom Metazoa; phylum Chordata; class Actinopteri; order Gadiformes; family Merlucciidae; genus Merluccius; species Merluccius polli. Next base: position 22,439 of record JAOPHQ010006588.1, read on the forward strand.
ACAAAAAAGCTGCGTAAGCCACTTCTCACGCAAACGTTCGGATGTACAAAGACTGACTTGACGTGAAAAAGTGCGGTTCTCCACGCAAACTAAATGCCTGGCTTACGCACATTTCTGCTGCATTTTGTCAGTTGGCGGCACATAGAGGCAATGCAGCGCAACAACATTAGGCTACGCGATCACGAGTCATGAAGTAATATTGCAATATGGGGCTAGTAAAAAGTGGATTTGTACGTCGGCAGGGGTTGAAATAAGGCTGTTTTACTCGCCAAATGCGAGTAATTTTTGTATTTGTCGAGTAATTTATGAAGACCACTCGCCACTCTGGCGAGTAATCTAAAAATTCGGCGCGATTGCCGCGGACCCGCCAGCAACGGACCCGCTAGCCGCGGACCCGACCGCGCAGCACCCACCGCCGTCTACAATCGCGCAGCTCCCCCCGCTTCAACAATCGCGTAGCACCACCCCCCCGGTCAACAATCGCTCAGACTCTGACGCGCTGCTGATTCCCGGCGCTGATTCGCGAGTCGTTCCCTGACTGTGATTGACTCGAGGACTGAGACGTCACGACTCACGAGAGCCAGCCAATCGTATTTAAATATCAGTGAAATGGTAAATGCATGCTGTCTTCGTATTTTCTGTGTCATGCCAGATTAATAATATATTTGAATGTCTCGTCAATCTGTCTCATTGCACGCGACCCGGCCGGGACCCCCACCTTGGTGGATCTTGGTCTTGAGTGAGGGTGGCCAGACACAATGTTGTATTTGCTATTATTCACACATTTATTAACACCATCACCTCCCCCAGTTGGTTTGTCGGAGTTGAACTGTAACTTGATCTCTGAATGGTAACTTAACTGCATTCGTGATTCGTTTGAATGTTGTGAACGAGGGAGGAGGCGACTTCGCCGTTCGCGAATGAGAACGAGGGGCGGAGGGAGGAGCTGAGTCTGAACGACTCAGTGAATGATTCACCGCTACCGGAAACACTACTGAACGAACGAACGTACGACTCTTTATGGCGAACTGAACGACACGAACTGATTCGCGCAAACGAATCATGAAATCCATCACTACTCAGTCAGCACCCCCCCCCCCCCCCCCCCCCCCCCCCCCCCCGGTCAACAATTGCTTAGTGCCCCCCCCCCCCCGTCAACAATCGCGCAGCGCCCCTATTTTTGTCTGGTAAAAAATCTGTTTGTCTAGTAAAAATTGTCATCTACTCGCCAGTTGTCTGGTAAGCCAAAATTTTAGTTTCAACCCCTGTACGTCGGGCTGCACTTCAATCATGCGTTATTGTTGTCGAGAGGCATAATGTGACACTGTTGTAGATATTAGGCTAAACTTAAACCATGGTTTCTTAACGGGGGCTGTACCGCCCCCTGGGGGGCGTTATAAACATTTTGGGGGGCGCTGGACGCGTGAGGGCTGGTATGGGGGCGCTCTGGCACGAATGGGGGCGCCACCATTTGGCTTGTACAAAGTTCATTTGAACTCTACATTTTAAACTTTCATGGTTTCCCAACTAAAAATAAAGCTGCTGTCTGAGACCAAGAACCCGAGTCTGCTGCTTCCACTGCTGGGTAAAAGGGAGTAAACCCCGACGTCGCCCTGGAGATCTCCCCTCTGCTCCCTGATCACGATCGGACAAGCCGAGCAGGAACGGTCTCCATAGTAACGCCCAAACCAATCCACCACAGCAGCAGCGAAACCCGGGAAACACAAACAGACAGCTGTCACCTCATCTTCGCGGGCTAAAACTTAAATAACCAATGAAAACGTACACGAGCGTGATAATGTAACCACGTTTAATCACACACATTACAATCAAATAGGGATGCACCGAATATTCGGTAACCGAATATATTCGGCCGAATATTGCAACAAAAAGCCATATTCGGTATTCGGTGGAATGAGTGAAAAACAAGGCCGAATGTATATATATTAAATATTAGCGCCGCGTTTTAATGACGCAAGTGTAGCCGGCTTGGTCTGCACTCTGCCGACTACTGCGTTGTGTTCCGGTGCAAGACAGGACGCTGACTTTCTTTAAGGCACTTTATTCTCTCTGTATCAATTCACATAGAACAATGTTCAGGTTTATCTTCCATGTCATGAATCAGCCTCTCTCTGTCTCATAGGAAAGCAGACTCTATAATAGCATTCACAAAAAGCAGAAAATAAAATACAGAAGAATTAATTAATTAATAATAAAAAAAAAGTAAAAAAAAGTAAAATTGCTTTTACATGTAACATTCTGCAACATGAAGTAAACCACCTCCCTTTCACTAGCCAACACATACAGTAGCATGCATGCTGCAAAATGCATGCTTTACCTTGGGCTGTTCAGTGCCATTGAACGTTTGATTGTACAAGAAAACATTTTAATGAACACATTACAAAACCTGGTATTGGGAGTACCGTAAGCTAGCCTGGCTCCGCCCTCCGACGTACTTCCGCTCAATTTTCATTTCCCTTCAGTACTAGGTCTGGGTATTCGGCATATTCGCGGGTTTTCTCCCGGTAAAGTTTTACCAGTCCAATCAGCGAACAGGAGGCGCGGCCTGAGAACAGTGACGTAGAGGTCGTGCGCGAATTTCAGTTATTGAGCGTAAGTACGGAGGCGGGCGGAGGCTAATGCTAATGCTCACTGCATCTGCCGTTTGTATACTGCGCGCAACGTGGTTTCTGGCGCATGAAATACGTCACGACCAAACGTTAGCGATTGGTTATGGCAGATTCGGAGTGGCACTGGGCAGAGCCAATAGTTTTAAACTTCAACAGAGCACCCGCCTTCAGTTAGTTAACAATTGTCAATGGTGAGTGGCCAGACTCTCTGTACAAATGAAATGTAGTACGAGAGGCTGGTGACCAGGCTAACCGTAAGCTACATACCTGTATCAATTCACATAGAACAATGTTCAGGTTTATCTTCCATGTAATGAATCAGCCTAACATAAAAAAATAGGACAACTGAAACATTTGGGCAACATCACAAGAAGATAAAATGGCGAGCACTAGCATACAGCAAAGCATGCGGTTAGCTAAGCTAACAGTCTCTAAAGTTCTCAAAACATCAATGTTCTCGACAAAACACGACCAAATGTATGTGCACTCATCATAGAATACATGTACAAGTTACCATGTGCACTGAAACTAAAGTTACAACAGGTATGTTCCAAATTTACATTACACTGCTGTGGACACGTACCTCTCTCTGTCTCATAGGAAAGCAGACTGAGAAAAGAACGCGAAATGGGGCGAAATATAGCCACCACTATCCCATAGAGGGCGCAATTACACGACAAATACATCTCCCAATACCTATAAACTACCATGAACAATACAAGATTTTGGTGAAATAAAACTCACATAACCACGAAATATAAAATGAAAGGTTACAAAAATATTTGTCTTTCTTAAACCTGTTACATTCACCCTTCTTTAATTTCGCCAAAATCCTTAACGCTTGGAGAGTAGAAAATAAACAAAAGATACAAAACAAAGCTCATGTTCACTTGGTCTAAGATAACCCTGGGGACTTTTCCATACACAGCATATACAGCCACTTAGCCTACTAAGTAAGTTAAAAGGAAAACAGCAGTTGATCAGGCTACTGCCTCCTCTAGTGAATATGATGCCTTTTACACCATATAAGATCTTGGAACACTTTCCCTCCAATATGAACATCTGATGACACAAGTCATACCACATGAGATAAAGCAAAGTATACCACAGCACCTAAGTCTCTTCTATCTAAAATAAAGTGAGGAAAGACTGTGACCTTCTATTGACCCCTTCTACAAAACCCTTGGTGAGTGGTTTTTGCACCATGTTCTCTATCAGGCGATTAACTGCCTTAACAACCCTGCCAGTACGTGTCCTGACTACCTGTGTCTCAGGCCCTTGTGCTTGTGTGGGTGTCTGACTATCAGTCATTGTAGCAGGTAAGGTGACATTAGGGGACTCTGTTTCGTCTAGGTCAGGAGTATCAGTCGGGGAATCAGAGTCTGTGTCAGTCATGTGCGATTCAGGGGGCACACTGGAGCTAGTTAAGTCTCTATCAGGTGAGTCTTCGTTTTCCTCTTGACCTCTGACTTTATCAGACTGGGTTCTCGTGGGTGTCAGTTGAGCAGAATCTCTGGACAGAGAGTGGGGTGGCAGGTTTCCCACCTCAGACTCATCAGCTTCTCCCATTGACTCACACACAGCTTCAGATGACGCATTTAACCACGAGCAGGTACGTTCCTCAGAAGTGTCTACTGCCAGGCCACTCAAAGCATTAACAGACGGAGGCTGGAACTCACTATCCACATCTGAGGGATCTTCATCTTGTTCCTCCCTGCTTTGTTCTGGGACAGGTAAGAAGCTCACGTCCAACGTCAGGTTCCGATGGACGACTTTAGTCTTTCCACTCTCATCCCTGACTTTGTAAACGTGAGTCTGAGGGTTCCGGTCTATGATGGTATACATGGTGGGCTCCCACTTGTCTGCTAACTTCCTCTTCCCTCTCTCTGCTTTATTGGCCAGCAAAACCCAGTCGCCAACATTCAAGTGGGTTCCACGGACTCTCTTGTTATAGCCATCGGCTTGATGTTGCTGTCCTTTCCTCGCATTCTGCTGAGCTATGCCAGCAGCCACATGGAGGTTCGCCATCAGCTTCTCTGCATAGGTCTTATAATTCACCACAATTGGATCCTTCAGGACTTGTTTGAAAACCTACCCTGTCTACTGGGAGTCTGGGGACTCGACCGTACATCAAGTAGAATGGAGGATATCCAGTCGTTTCATGAATAGTGGCATTATAAGCAAAGGTCAAAGTCTGTATCTGTTGGGCCCAGTGTTGTTTGGCAGCTAGGGGAAGGGCTCGCAGCATACTGCCAAGCGTCCTATTGAACCTTTCGGTTTGCCCATTTCCCATGGGATGGTATGCTGTTGTGTGTGTTTTTGTAATCCCTGTGAGGCTGAGGAGTTCGGCAATGAGTTTACTTTCAAAATTGGCTCCCTGATCGGAGTGTATTCGCTCTGGAAAACCGTAGATGCAGAACACGTTATCCCATAACTTCTTCGCTATTTGCTTTGCAGTTTGGTTGACGCAGGGGAACGCATGAGCCAATTTTGTGAAGTGGTCTGTTATGACCAAGACATCTACAGATCTTTGTTTACTGCAGCGGCGTAGGAACGAGTTTAACATTGGAGGGGACACATATCGGAAACCTGACAGATCCATTAATGGTTCGAACAGAAATAGGCTATGTCATAAATGAACTACACTACAAAACATTCACAAATGTATTTTATTCTTCTAAAAAGATACATGAACTGATACATATCAAATCAATTCTTTAATTGCAGGCCTTATCATACAGTTTTGTAGACTGATAAATAACATGGGAAGAATATTGATCTAAATTTGAATTCGTATTTTCTGAATACCTTTTCTTTTCTTAGTTGTATCTTATGCCTCAATGAACAGACACAGGCAAAGGTTAAGGTTAAAGGGAAAAACAGCATCAAGATTTTTAACATATACACCAACTTGTTTTTACTCTTGAGTGTGTGATATTCTTCCATATTTCCACTAACTAATTGGTGTGTGAAGGTAAAGGTGAACGAAAACGACATTAGAATGGATGTAATGAACTAATAAATATCAATTACTGTGTAGTTTTGATACAAATAAAAGCTAGATAGCACTGTAGTGTTATCCAACAGTGTCAAATGTGCCGTGGCACACAAAAGGTTGAAAAACACTGGCCTAGGCAAAAGAGCCAAAATGTTTTCTCCTCCTGTCATTTGCAGCCACGAATTGCTTGCAAATTGACTTCTTGTCCAGTAAGTCAAGTCTATGCTGATGGACATGACAGACAGCAACATGGTTGAGTCTGTTTTGGGACATTGTGGACCGGAGACAGGTTTAAAACTAAAACTAGTTTTAAACCTAATGCTAATGCTCACTGCATCTGCCGTTTGTATACTGCACGCAACGTGGTTTCTGGCGCATGAAATACGTCACGACCAAACGTTAGCGATTGGTTAAGGCAGATCCAGAGTGGCACTGGGCAGAGCCAATAGGTTTTAAACTTCAACAGCACCCGCCTTCAAGTGAGAAATCGTTTGTCTCTATAGCAGTTCTAGACCTTTAGTATGAATGAAATGAGTACGAAGGTCTAGTTAGGACTAGGCTAGAAATGTGGCTGCCACAGCAGAAAGTACAGGAGAGTAGTAGAAACAACAAAAAAATAGATGACATTAAAATACGAGAAAATTATTAAAAACTGCATACAATAAATACAGAAAACATATCTATGTACAGTATTATGAATAGTAGCAATGTTAATGTAAATCCCAAAAATAAAGGTAAACATTACAGACAGTTGAGGTAGACATTATCGACTGTACACTATTGACACTATACATTATACATTATTAACAACAAGGTGGAAGCAAGTTGTGGCAAACCACTACAGCAGTAATTCCACCAATGGTGCCGTCTACCAGCCCACCATCATTGCTATAGTGGAGGCAGCAGCATCTGTAGGGCTTCATGTCATTAACGTCACAAGTGACATGGGGAGCCCCAATAGAGCAATGTGGCGAGCTTTTGGGGTGACGTGTGATAAACCCTGGACTCCACATCCCATAGAGCCACACCGGCGGCTCTATTTCATGGCAGATGTCCCACATCTGGTAATGTAACTTGAAGAGCACCCTTGTCCGTGGTCAGACCATCACCGTTACACAAGATGTGGTGAACAAAGAGCACCTACTGTCCAGTGTGGTGTCTGTTGGTCCCTTACAGGATCTGGTGTCCTACCAAGAGGGTATGGCACTAAAGCTGGCTCCCAACCTCTCCAGGGCCATCTTGGAGCCTAACCACTTCGAAAAGATGAAAGTTAGCTCAGCCATGCACATCTTCAGTGAGTGGACAAGTGCTGCCTTAAAGTACCTGGTAGAGGAGGAGCAGCGTTCTGAATGAAACCTCACCACATCATGGTTCCTGGAGAAGATGGACCACTGGTTTGACCTTATGTCGTCCCGCCACGTTGTGACTGCCCTCTCGGTTCAGAATAAAATAAATAAAATGCATTATTATTATTATTATTATTATTATTATTATTATTATTATTATTATAGTAATAGTTATAGCAGCAGCAGAAGTAAAACAGCTAACATTTAATTAATAGTAGCAGTAATAGCAGTAGCATTTTAGTATTAGTGTGAGAGTGGGGCTACAGTAGTGGTAGGATTTTGATAATGTTTTAAAACCTAACAATCAAAACAACTTTACATAATGTCACCTGACAACAAAAGGTTAAAGGACTTTAGTGAAATTATCACGTTAATTACCTCACGTTGTTAGCCTCCGTTACCAAGCTTTCAGTTAGGTCCTAAATCCATTTAGGGACCTAACTGACCTAACTTTACATTTTTAACATCAACATTTCATGCAAACCAAATGTAAAAATAACGATGTCTAAGAGTATACCTCTGATAGCTAATGCTTGAAAATGTAAAAAAACGTTTAAAATGCTGTTGTTTCACCAACTTACCAGTATTTGTTCTTGACAATTGAAATCAACGGAGCTCCGTCCCTTGTTTGGAACTATTGGCGTCTCCATAACCCGGAAGTGTCGTCCGCCATTTTTTACCACGGGAGTCAATGGAAGTGTCGTAACTCTGTTTTCTCTATTGCTCTGGGCTACACGTTAAACGTGTATTCTATGGTTCAGAGCTTCTCTATAGCTCTGCTATGGTTGTGCTCAGCAAACCAAAAGGCAGCCAACAGGTTATCGTGTGTTTCCGACTCTTTCCGTCTATCTCCGGAACGGAAAATGATAGCGACGTAATACTTTTTATTAATGAAACTGAGAGATGCAGCATTATCTTTAGTATCATTTAGTATCATTATCTTTAGTATCATTTAGTATTATTATCTTTAGTATCATTTAGTATCATTATCTTTAGTATCATTTAGTATCATTATCTTTAGTATCATTTAGTATCATTATCTTTAGTATCATTTAGTATTATTATCTTTAGTATCATTTAGTATCATTATCTTTAGTATCATTTAGTATCATTATCTTTAGTATCATTTAGTATCATTATCTTTAGTATCATTTAGTATCATTATCTTTAGTATCATTTAGTATCATTATCTTTAGTATCATTTAGTATCATTATCTTTAATATCATTTAGTATCATTATCTTTAGTATCATTATTGAAGTATCTTGACGCCTATTGTTTACACACATTCTGAAATGCCGTATACTGTTTTCCTGAAGGCGGTCTCAAGCCAAGGTAGGTGAGCTCATGAATATTCATACACATTCATACGTCACACTGTTGGGCTTTTTCTCACTTCCTGGTTTCTGACTTCCTCATCCGTCTATGTTCTTACATTGGCTAATGCATGCAATGGGGGTAGAAGAACGGTTTCCACGTGCAGCATATGCAACTAGGAGTGACCTATCGTATTCCAAAAGGAGCAAGTAAAAAGGGTTTACCGCCACTCCGTAGCTCGGGAAATCAGGAAGCAATGCACACGAGGTCGATGCCGCAAACAAACTACACAACACGTTCTCATCCCAACTCGTAATATACCGACGATTTGTCATCACGCCCCTAGACGTCTGACATTGACGCAAAAGGTTCCCTCCCGCATCTGTGTGAAACGATCTGGGTTCTCATAAACCCGTTCGCGGTGGTAAGAGACGAGCAGAGTCTACAGCGTCCGCTCGCAGAGCAGAGTCTACAGCATCCGCAGTCTACTGTGAAACAATTCACTCCAAAAAGGGTTATGGTTAGGGTTAGGGTTAGGGTTAGGGGTTAGGGTTATGGTTAGGGTTAGGGTTATGGATATGGTTAGGGTTAGGGTTAGCGCAGTAGCGTGCGGTGAGCCTCAATTTCAGTGGGGCGAAGCTACCCGTGTGGCCGACCACGCCCACAATATGTTTTTTAATGTGTATTTTTGAGCTACATTAATAGATGCTAACTAAACTAATTATGAACAAAAATACCGAACGTGCTTTGAAGCTTTGAACGTGTCAGCCGCAACACATGCATGATGTCGGGCGAATTAGTATGTGCAATGGAAACACCAACCAGGTCTGGAATCATCTTTAGCTCAGGACACATTAAACATTATAGAGAAGTTATTCCTCCAGTTTATTTCAACAATGCCACCACCACTCGCCATGTCTGCATCTCATTATACAGTAACGAAGTGTATTGGCGGAGTAATTCTAGTTGAGCATGGGGCGGATAAGTTGACGACCATATAGGACTCTATTAGCGCGGGTTGAAATCCCTATTGCAGCCTGCAGGGTTACGTGATGAACATACGGAGGAGCGCGACCGTTGAGTTGAACCGCCCCAACATTGAAAGATTACGCTCAAGTAGAATTGCCACCATCCAAAACTTGATGTCAACGTACCAAAAATAGTGTAAAGGTCTACAGAAACTATAGATAGTTAATGTGATGCAAATATTATTAGAAATAGATTCATGGAGCTGGAGCAAGGATTTTTAGAGGAACTATTTTTTTGGGAGCCTGCTCTTGCAAGTAGGTGGTTCGTCGCCCCACCTGCCCACATGAGCCGCACGCGACTGGGTTAGCGTAATCTATCACCATGACCGGGTTATTATTGGAGTGAATGGACGCTGTAGACTCTGCTCGTCTCTTACCACCGCCAACGGGTTTATGAGAACCCAGATCATTTCACACAGACGCGGGAGGGGACCTTTTCCGTCAGTATCAGACGTCTAGGGGCGTGATGACAAATCGTCGGCATATTACGAGTTGGGATGAGAACGGGCTGAACTACAACCCCGTGAGCAGTAATGGATAAAAAATGGGGGGGGGGGGGGGGGGTGCGCGCGTGCGATCCTCACACACCCCGGTCCGACGACCGACAGGGGGGGGGGGGGGGGGGGGGGGGGGGGGGGGCGATTGTAACACACCGCCTCAGGTTAGGACAAATTACTTTATTTTTTATGACAGTCCTGGGCCGGCCCAAAGATGTGCATCGGGCGTACCGGGCAATTGCCCAGTATGCCCGATGGCCAGTCCACCCCTGCCCGGCAGCGCCCCCTCGCATGAAGCAAACTACGCTGGATAATTTAAAAGGGAAACAGCTGGACAACTCTACAAGCCGCAAACACTTTATTTATTTTAAATTATTATTTTCTTTAAGTTATTTTGTGCATCACCCTGTTTGTTTTGAATTTGATGCAAATTGCAATGCAATGCATTGAGGGGCATTATTTTGTGTTAAATGGCTGCTTAAACAAAAATGAGGACGAATAGATCAAATGTGAAGTTCAACACACTACTGTGTTAGTAAACATTACTATGCAGTTTGCACGTTACTTGAACTGAGAGTATTTCTCATTGTAGCAATAAATAAACGCTTTTTTTGCATAAAGCAAGCATTTGTCTATTCTCATGTTGAGAATGTAAGAGTATTACCTCATAGATCATAGTTAATCGTGATTAATCATGATTAACTATGATCAATCATGCGATTAATCGAGTTAAATATTTTAATCGATTGACAGCCCTAATATATATATATATATATATATATGTTATATATATATATGTTGTTCCTCCAAATTGTCTTAGTGAGCGTTGCTAAGGTGCTTTAGCTATGGGTTTGCTGGAGGCCGGCATGGCACTGGCAGAGAGGAAAAAAGAAAGAAAGAAAGAAAGGATAGAAAAAGTTAAATTAAAGAACATTGTGTGTAACATTGTGGGGCCGGGTTAGCCTGGCAAGCCAGACCTACATCAGAAAGATGTAAGGTCTGGCGCAGCTCCATTGGCAGTGTGGGCGGGATAAACGGTTGTCTTTCAAGTTCCCTCTGCACGCAATAGGATAGCGCTACAACCAATCAGAGCAACGAAGAAGGTGACGTAGTCAGAGCGACGGCTAATCAAAACTCAGAATAAATATTTATTTTCGAGGAAAGACTTCAGTGCCGTTCTTTGTTCTTTTCTCAAATAAAATGTTAACTTAAAGTCTTGAAGAGTCGCGGCCAAAGCCGAGTGGAAAGACAGCCGTTCGCCAGCAGCAGCAGCCATTGTTTACCTCTAACACAGAACCGTCGCATTTCTGTCGTCATTAGGTAACCCGGCTTTCGACTCCACCCCTCACGCTGTGATTGGTCAGACATACAAGACACACTTGGTGTTTCCAGCACCAAAAAGCGGACGGAGCTTTGCTAGACTACACTAGCTGCCAAATAAATTTGCTGCCGCTAGGGGGTGTCTAGAGTTCTAGGCTAGGGCCGGGTGGTGAGGCTGCACACCTGGGGCCTCATTTATAAACCTCTGCGTGAAACCCTCCGTAGAACATTGCGTACGCCCAAACCTCAGAATGTGCGTACGCACAAAATCATTCCAATTTATAAAACCTTGCTGCGCACACCTGTACGCACTCTTCTTGTTATAAATACCAACGTGCGTCTAATTTGGCGTGCGCTCTGCTCCTCCCAAGTCCATCCCTTAATAGTCCTTAAAAGGTCAATGCTAAATAATGACTTAATATTTATAAGTAGGAAGGAGCCTTTTCTGACCAATCATTGGACGGAAAAATGGCACCTTTTAAAAAGAAGGCGTTTTTGGGATTCGGAGATCGAAGTGCTTCTAAATGAGAACGCAAGTCTATTTTGTGGCTTATTTATCAAGCTCATTATTTAAATGTTTAAAGTGATACAGTTGGTCTGGCCGAGGATTGTGATTTGAAAGGGCTGTAGTGTGTTGAACATAATGTTGCTTTAATTCATATTTCATAATGGGTGCTTTTCATAAAATAAATATATAAATGAATAAATAACTCATGTGGTGCGTAATGTGCGTTGGGTCTGCAATGAGCTCCGGGGGTTACAGCGTCTTCTTCTTTTGGCGTTATTGGCGGTTTGCAAACACATATAGTGCATTACCGCCACCTTCTTCCTGTGGTCGTCTCCGGAGTTCACTGTTTGAAAAACTTTGCGGGAGCTTTACTCCAGGGTGAAAGGATGCGTAGAACTGCGCACTCTTTTCCGCAAGGTTTTTTTCTATAAATCACGACGTTGGCGGTGAAAGATGCGTACGCACATTTCAGCCCTGTTTCCGCAACATTTTCGTGCGCAGAGACCTTTATAAATGAGGCCCCTGGTCCCGGTCAGACCGGTTAGACTCTGAGGCCGGGTGGTGAGGCTGCACACCTGGTCCCGGTCAGACCGGTTAGACTCTGGGGCCGGGTGGTGAGGCTGCACACCTGGTCCCGGTCAGACCGGTTAGACTCTGGGGCCGGGTGGTGAGGCTGCACACCTGGTCCCAGTCAGACCGGTTAGACTCTGGGGCCGGGTGGTGAGGCTGCACACCTGGTCCCGGTCAGACCGGTTAGACTCTGGGGCCGGGTGGTGAGGCTGCACACCTGGTCCCAGTCAGACCGGTTAGACTCTGGGGCCAGGTGGTGAGGCTGCACACCTGGTCCCGGTTAGACTCTGGGGCCGGGTGGTGAGGCTGCACACCTGGTCCCGGTCAGACCGGTTAGACTCTGGGGCCGGGTCCAGACCCACAGGATAAACCAGCCATCACCACACACTCAGAAGAGAGCCTCTGTCATGGCAGCATTTTAATGCTTATTTGAGGTGTTTGATCCTCTTGCCCATCACTTGAATAGGTTGTAATGTTGTGTGTTTGACAGACTTGTGATGTGTGTACAAGAATCGTCTTTAGTTATGAATTGTTTTCTGAACTTCAGCAGACGGCCATTACTGGGTTCCAGGTGTGTTTCCTTGTCTGACCGATGGTGTTTATGACAGCGTGGAGAAGAAGCATTAAAACAAAAGAAGCGGTTCTGTACTTGTATTTGTACTTTGTACTTTGACAAAGTACAGCAGTATTGTAAAGTTTAAGTCCATGCTGTAGTGAGGTCAGTGTGGGTGTGTTGTGGGCTTTTATTGTGACGTTTCAGTCTGTACTGTAGTGAGGTCAGTATGGTTGTGTTGTGGTCTTTTATTGTGAAGTTTCAGTCTGTACTGTAGTGAGGTCAGTGTGGTTGTGTTGTGGTCTTTTATTGTGAAGTTTCAGTCTGTACTGTAGTGAGGTCAGTGTGGTTGTGTTGTGATCTTTTATTGTGAAGTTTCAGTCTGTACTGTAGTGAATATTTTATTGTTAACATGAGTAACTTATTGATGGTGTAAAGACGCTTTAGGACACGTTGCAGTTCATGCTGGAAGTCCTCCTGAGGTTCAAGCTGATGGCATTAGAAACAGATCTTCAGTCTCAAAAATAAGTTATTGTCGTAATAAATAAAAACACATTTGTGTGCACCTTGAAAGTATTTGTGAACCCAAAAGCATTGTGCTAACAGACTCATGTGACTCCATAGTGTCGTACATTTGTGATGAGTCAAAGTAATCTCCATAGTTGTCGTTTATTTGGTAACAGTTATAAACCTTAAACACGCCCCATCCTAAAGGTTTCAGAGGTAGTCAGATGTTCAAAGTCTACTTCCTCATTTGCTCTTCGTTGTCTTCCACAGTGAGGAGCCCTGAAGGTGAGTCCACTTTTCATCTCTTTCCCCTGATTGACTTGATTTTGTTTTTCAGACATTTAAACCTCATTTGCTTCCCTTGCGTTTGTACTTGTATAACTTTATACTGTATGGGGCGGGACACGTTTTCATCACATAGAAGATGAGGTACAGTTTTATACATGTTATATTTTATTCACATTATCGGTAAACTGCAGTTATCTAATCTTGGTAAAACAATGCATTTCCAGGTGTGGTGTTTGCTGCTCTTTCTCTGTGAGCTGTTTGAATGCAGGAACACGGGTCATAATGTTAAGAATTAGTTTCACCCTGCAGTGGATTATTTATATGGACTCTGGTTCACCAAAGTGAAATGTTTGGATTCAAACATCCCTACTTTTAATTGTACTGTGAGTTTATTCAAGTCATTTGTATTAGTTTAAGCACAGTAACAGTCCCCAAGGTTTTTAATAATCTAATCTACTGTATAAATCTGTATGGTTTGGTCTCTGGGTTAATTATTGATTGGGTTTATGACGTCTATAACGGTTTAGTATGATGTAGTTAATGGTCTCAGTTCAAAAGGCAAATAAAGTGATTCGTTAGTTGTGTGTGTGTCCAGGTGTCCAGTCTACTATGGATGAGGAGACAGAGGAGGGGGGTCCTCCCTCTAAAACCACTCTGTCTGGGGAACATGGCCGCCACAGCAGAGCTAAGAGGTAAGAAGAGGATCTCTAACTGTCTGTGACTGTTGTCCATCTCAGAGCTCAGCAGTGATATATCATGACACCATCATTAGTCTGAGTAAAAGCTGTGTGTGTTGTGTTGAAGCCCAGAGCAGCAGGAGAGAGCAGACTCCCCTGGACCCAGCTGTGTCTCCATGAAGAGTGACTGGTCTATGTATAAACCTGTTTGCTTTAAAGATGGAAATCAGTCTATTGAGAAGAGGTAAGGATTTGTTAGAGATGATAAAATACAATCATCGAATGTCCTCTCTCTATACTATCTATCTATGTTATCTATCTGTGTTATACCTGGTCACATATATAAATATATATTATCAATACAAACTATAATATTGCCACTTATACAATTGGAAACTTTAACATGTCGATCACCGAGCCCACACACACACACACACACACACACTGCTACCACTTGAAGGCAGAACTCTTCTGTGATCTGCAGCAGATGAAAGGATATAGTCTGTGTGGACCCAGTGGTCCTCAGCTCTTGACCCCCTGTCTCTCTTTCTCTTAAGTCCTCCCCAACAGTCAGCACACCTTTCACCTCACAGTCACCTCATCACACACGCAGACATTATTGTAATGAATGACACAAACAGCCTTCTCAAAGAGAAAGTAGTGAATGTACATTAGAGGAAGGACATGTTTCAGTCCATCGCTGGGCTACATGATGATGAGAATACAACAGCCAAGCCTCCACATGTCCAGATGGTTGTCATTGTTTCTGTAGAAGAGTCCAGAGAGCAGACTCTGTACCCGGCCGTGTCTCCATGAAGAGCGGCTGGTCGATAGATAATCCATATATTGGTAATATTCGGGGAGCAATAATCGGAGAGAAAAAAAGATAAAAAGTCACTTCATAGTGCAAATCTTTCCCTGCCTGAATCGTATCCGGCGGACACCACTGCTGCTGAATCACGTTTTTATCAACTCATCTTTTTCTGTTTTTCCATTTTATTTCTACAGTGTTATTTTAATAACGCAAAACTACAATATCATGTGGGGTTGCTGCGTGGACGTCAGTGGCTTTCAGATCCACTCATCTGTCCGAGTCCGACTCTGTTACTGCAGAGCTTCAGTGTAGCCTACAAGTTTCTGAAGACACACGGCTGCCATAGTGTGAGAATTGGCCCACTTCTAGTTATCACAAAGCTAATAAGTGGTTTGAACATTGTGCAAAGTTTTGATGAAAATGCACAGCAGGACTGGCGCTATTCACCTGAGGAGAAATCACACAGGCGCTATTGAGGGAGACGGATTATCATAAAAGGAAAACACATTGCAACCTGTTCTATTCATGTTTATTAAATGACCAACCTGTTACTATTAGTAGGTAGAGTGTTGTGGTATTTTTTGACCTCATTTAAACATTGAAATAGCTGCTAAATAGCCAAGTTTATTATTAAAACCCTTCTAAAACCTAGAATAATCTGCTTCTTGTATTTCTAGAAGAGTCCAGCAGGAGAGAGCAGACTCCCCTGGACCCAGCTGTGTCTCCATGAAGAGTGACCGGTCTATAGATTATCCTGTTAACTTTAAAGATGGAAATCAGTCTGTTGAGAAGAGGTAAGGATTAGTTAGAGATGATAAAATACAATCATCGAATGTCCTCTCTCTATACTATCTATCTGTGTTAAACCTGGTCACACAGGTGTTTCAATTAAATACTTTCCCAGAAAGCGACATTATATAAATATATATTATCAATAAAAACTAAAATATTGCCACTAATACAATTGGAAATAATAAACCGAGCCCACACACACACACACACACACACACCGCTATCAGCTAGCTACCATACCAAAACCCTTCCAAACCGTTAACCCCCTGCTCGCCACAACATCTTATTTCTATGGCCGCAGCTGACTAGTGGGAGCATCACCATGGAAACAAGATATTATGGAGAACCCTAGAACATTTAATAAATAGTATTATTATTATTATTATTATTATTATTATTATTATTATTATTATTATTATTATTATTATTATTATTGGGCCTTTTACAACCAGTTAGTTTGAAGTCTATCAGATTCTCATACTGGACAGCAGGTGTCTTTTTCCTTAAAATGAAACAAAGCATTCGAATCGTGAATTGAGATTCGAACACAGAGCAAATGAACTCATATCAGAATATTGAAATAGTCGGCTCAGCCCTATGAATCATCTCCTCAATTCAAAGATGGACGCCCCTCGAGTAAGAAGAGGGAGGAGCTTCAAACAGATCAGAAAACAGACCACAACATCAGACTGTACTTATCAGACGTAACAAGTCAGGGAAACTAAATAGCTCTGGACCTTCAGACTCCCCATTAAACAGTCTTTACAAGTGTGTGTGTGTGTGTGTGTGTGTGTGTGTGTGTGTGTGTGTGTTCTCCACAGACGACACCAGGAGAGGTCAAAGGTTACCAGTGCTCAGTCTGTACAGCAGTATCCAACAGAGCTGATCCAGGTGTGTAAAGGTCCAACAAGACATTTGACTCCAGCTCTACATGAACATTAGAAAGCATCTCTTGTGGTGATGATGGTCTCCAGGCTTCCCTCTGTAGACCAGCGGGACGTGAATCTAGGACAGATGCTTCTGATGTCCTCAGTGAGTTCAGAGTCAAGTTCTCATTGATGTTTGTTCTGCTGCAGAGGGCTGAGGAGGACGCACACGCTTTTCTAGACAAGGAGCTGAAGAAGCTCTGGAGGGGTCACTTCCCAGATTACCCACAATGCTCAGAGAGTCAGAGGGAGGAGGAGGAGGAGGTGGTGGATGGTGAGGAAGAGGAGCAGAGGAGGCGCGCCATAGAGGGAGTTAGAGACATCACAGTGCTCTGCCTGAAGCAATTGAAGCAGGAGGAGCTGGCCGACTCTCTGCAGAGCAGCAGTAAGAGACTCATATTTTGAAACATATCAGCAAAACTCTTATGTTGAAAAAAAAACAGTAATAGACTCATATTTTCACAGCTTAAATATAAAGCACAGACTAAAGGACATAACGGGGGATATGTTTCTATCAAACTTTAGATTAAAAACTGTACACACCTTTGGATCTGATGGTGATGTTGCTAAAACACTGATCATTCTTTGATTGATTACTCGTTTAGCCAACAGTAAAGCAACGAGTTGGAGCCGCTCACATTAACATCCTGACTGATGACTTCTGTTGTTTCTTTATTCAGAACATTTTGCTGTCAAGTGCCAACCAAAACTCAAGTCTCATCTGAAGGAGAAGACCCAGCATGTGTTTGAAGGAGTCCCTAAAGCAGGACAAGCAACAGATCTGAATAAGATCTACACAGAGATCTTCATCACAGAGGGAGGCAGTGGAGACGTCAACCAGGAACATGAGGTCAGACTGATTGAAACAGCTTCCAGGAAACCAGCCAAGGAGGAAACACCAATCAAATGTGAAGACATCTTGAAACCCTTACCTGGACAAGATCGACCAATCAGAACGATAATGACAACTGGAGTGGCCGGCATCGGTAAAACCGTCTTAACATGCAAGTTCACTCTGGACTGGGCTGAAGGCAAAGCCAACCAGGACATACACTTCACATTTCCCTTCACTTTCAGAGAGCTGAATTTACTGGAAGGGAAAGAGTTCAGCTTGGTGGGACTTCTTCATCACTTCTTTATTGAAACCAAAGAAGCAGGAATCTGCGGATTAGAGCGGCTCCAAGTTGTCTTCATCTTGGATGGTTTGGATAAGTGTCGACTTCCTCTGGACTTCCAGAACAACCAGATCTGTACTGATGTCACAGAGTCGACCTCGGTGGACGTGCTGCTGACAAACCTCATCAGGGGCGACCTGCTTCCCTCCGCCCGCATCTGGATAACCACACGCCCTGCGGCAGCCAATCAGATCCCTGCTGAGTGTGTTGGCATGGTGACAGAGGTGAGAGGGTTCACCAACCCACAGAAGAAGGAGTACTTCAGGAAGAGATTCAGTGATGAGACGCTGGCCAGGAAAATCATCTCCCATGTCAAGAAATCACGAAGCCTCCACATCATGTGTCACATCCCAGTCTTCTGTTGGATCTCTGCTACAGTTATGGAGGACTTCTTCACAACATCCCAGAGTGGAGAAGAGATGCCCAACACTGTGACTCAGATGTACATCCACTTCCTGAGAGTTCAGTCCATACAGGCGGACAGGAAGTATCATGGGAGAGCTGAAGCAGATCCACACTGGAGTTCAGAGAGCAAGAAGATCATTGTTTCTCTGGGAAAACTGGCTTTCAACCAGCTGGAGAAAGGCAACCTGATCTTCTACCAGGCAGACCTGGAGGAGTGTGGCATCGATATCACAGCCGCCTCAGTGTACTCAGGAGTGTTCACCCAGATCTTTAAAGAGGAGTGTGGGCTGTACCAGGACAAGGTCTTCTGCTTTGTCCATCTGAGCTTTCAGGAGTTTCTGGCTGCCCTTCATGTCTTTCTGACCTTCAGAAACACTGGTGTCAATCTGCTCTCACAAGAACAACCAACCTCTGGGGATGATGACCTCCTCTACCAGAGTGCTGTGGACAAGGCCTTACAGAGTAAGAACGGACACCTGGACTTGTTCCTCCGCTTCCTCCTGGGCCTCTCTCTGGAGACCAATCAGATTCTCATACAAGGCCTGCTGGGACAGACAGGAAGTAGCTCACAGACCAATCAGAGGACAGTCAGCTACATCAAGGAGAAGATAAGTGGAGATCTCTCTCCTGAGAGAAGCATCAATCTGTTCCACTGTCTGAATGAGCTGAAGGACCGTTCTCTAGTGGAGGAGATCCAACAGTACCTGACATCAGGAAGTCTCTCCAGAGTATCTGTCTCCTCTGCTCAGTGGTCAGCTCTGGTCTTCATCTTACTGACATCAGAAGAGGAGCTGGACGTGTTTGACCTGAAGAAATACTCTGCTACACAGGAGGCTCTTCTGAGGCTGCTGCCAGTGATCAAAGCCTCCAAAACATCTCTGTAGGTTCACTAATAACATGTAGTACAATACACACAACCAGGGGCGGACTGGGAACAAAAATCGGCCCTGTCAATTTTGTCCTGTACCGGCCTTGGAGTTGCGCGATTGTTGACCGGGGGGGGGGGGGGGGGGGGGTGCTGCGCGACTGTTGACGGGGGGGGGGGGTGCTGCGCGATTTGTTGACCGGGGGGGGGGGGGGGGTGCTGCGCGATTGTTGACGGGGTTCTTCAAAAAAAAAAAAAAAAGGGCCGACGGCCGTAGACCCACACGGCCGTTCTGTGTTCCATGTTTAAAGCCAACATGCTGCTCCCCCAGTGTGGAGCATGGTGGAGTGGGGAGGCTGAGACCAGCTCTAAGGAAGTGTAAGTGTCTGTTTAGTTGGATCACAACTCACTCACTATTGGGATGGACACTTCATTGAAGTCCAAGTTCAAGTATTTGATTGAAGTCCTGATCCTGGGAAGACACATGGGTGCATGAACCTCTTCAGAGAGACAATGGGTGGACATGACTCTTAAGGCCGCAGTATACTCGCCGTTCCCAAGCTGTCGCGCGACAATGTGACGTCACGGGAGCGCCGTAACTATTTATACTCGGCTGGTGGCCGCGACAGTAGTTGCAGTCTTCTCCTGAACAGAGGTGGCGCCACTGAGGAAAGGCGACCGACTTTGGTATTCCTACGCAGTAGAAGAAGAGATATACTAATACTGGCACCCCTGTGTCTTCATAGACATTCAGTGAAGGTTTAGTTCACCGGGATGTCTCTCACTATACAGGCTGTATATATGGCTATATATGCATATATATATTAGTGTTGGGCATAGATTAATTTCTTTAATCTAGATTAATCTAACTGTAATCTTGGAATTAATCTCGATTAAAAGGGCTCATTTGAATTCTGTCGAAGGCGTGTGCTACCTAAATAATGTGCGTGTGCTACCTAAATAATGACTAAAAATAAGTCTGCGCGATTGTTGACCGGAGGGGGAGAGGTGCGCGATTGTTGACGGGGGGGGGGGGGGACACCGCGAAATGACACCGCGAATACGGACGTTTATCATCTTTTTTTAAATATATATTTCTTAAGAGGCCCCTGATTGGCCGAGGCCCCGGGCTGAAGCCCAGGTAAGCCCGTGCATTAAGGCTCCACTGCCCAGACCTACGACCGACGGGGGGGGGGGGGGGGGGGGCAGCCCGTTCTCATCCCAACTCGTAATATACCGACGATTTGTCATCACGCCCCTAGACGTCTGATACTGACGCAAAAGGTACCCTCCCGCGTCTGTGTGAAACGATGTGCGTCATCTGTGTGATGACAAATCGTCCGTATATTACGAGTTGGGATGAGAACGTGTTGGGGGGGGGGGGGCGCCGGGCAGAGGACGCAGCCGTTCCGCAGCGCAGCCGTTCCGCAGCGCTTACCTTCCTTGGTGGAGATCCGGTATAGACTCAGCTCCCAACCCAACTTTGACAATAGATTAACAGCGATAATTTTTTTATCGCGCGATAAGAGTCTCACGTTATCGCAGCGCGTTAACGCCGATAAAGGCCCACCACTAATATATATACATATATACTATATATGTCTATTACTTTACATTGCTATTATTCTACATCACTGCCCCACCTGCTCAGCCATCAACAGTCCAGTGTATGGCAGCAGTTCTCATATGAAGAGTGTTTGTAAGCATCCATCTTAATAACTTAGTGATTATCTTATATACTTTTATTTTATAACTTAATGCCGCTTTGAGATAGTTTTTCAGCCACGTAATTCCACTCGTCTTTGACCACAACAACAGTAGACAGCACTTACGTAAAACCGGTTTATTAGTGAAAACTACAGGCCTACACCACACAATAAAACAGAACATATAAAGAAAGAAGCCTTAGCAATAAGGCGCATTACAATGTGCCTTCGAACTCGTCCGTGTTTGTTTCCGCTTTGTCGCACGCCGCTGAAAAAAAAAGAGAGGTGCGCGACACGGCGCGAACGGGCCAAAATCCTGTCGCGCCGGCGAGATCTACGTCATTTTGACGTCACAATGTTGCGCGACAGCTTGGGAACGGCGAGTATACTGCGGCCTTTAGAGAGACACTTTCCCATCGTGGGCAGTAACAACAAGGGAGACAAAAGGTGAGGGGAGTGACCTGGCCATGGCCAGGTTCATTAGCATTACACTAAGGGGGGAAGTGGACATGTCTGCAAGGACGCAACACAACTAAGGGATCTGCACAAGAAAGAAGTGAGGAGATGCATGGCCTCCACACTTCCTGGCTACAGTGGAGATGCCAATGCTACTAACTGAACACCTTTTAATTGGAGAGGAAGGGAGCTATTTCTAGGAGCACATACTTTATACAAAGGCTTATTTAATGAACTATACATCATAGCAGCTTATATATGTGATGTGGTGTATAGTTCATCTATTCCACCACATCCATCCACACAGCAGTAGGTGACGTCGTCCGCTCATGAAGACCTCATGTATCTTCTAATAATATTGTGAGCATCCCAGTGAATGGTCCGTGTATAAACGGTGTAGTGGTCTTAAAGTGTTTTCTGAGCCAGTAGAGGGCGAGCTCCAACGCAGCGCATCAAGTCACTCACAGTTTGGTGGTTTCCACCTAGAGGCGGAGATGATGGAGATGAGGAGATGTGTGTTAGGACTGAATTGAAAACCTGCTCTCCACTCAGATGAACCAAACAGACCTTTTCCATCCTGAAGTGGACAGGAAATCAAAGGGCCCTTTACTGTGAGTGCTTCTAGATATCAGATACAGGACACCGCATGGAGACGGTTGAATATCTCAATCCTGCTGCCGTTGGTTCTTCCCCAGCGCTGCAGCTGACCTGCACTCACTCTCACCTCCACTAGGGGGCATTACAATAACTCAATCCAATAGGTATTATTATTATTATTATTATTATTATTATTATTATTAATATTATACGACTTAATCGTATCATAATAATCATGATACAATATTAATAATAGTTATTAATGTGTATTCTATTATAAAAATGATTGTTATTGTTATAATTATCATCAACCTTATTATAAGGCCTATTTACTATTATAAATAATATTTTTGAAATAATTAACATATTGTTTGTTATTATATGAGTATTATTACTATTATTATTATTGCTATTATTAGCACTATTATTATTATTATTATAAGACTTAATCGTATCAAAATAATCACGATACAATATTAATAATAGTTATTAATGTGCATTCTATTATAAAAATGATTGTTATTGTTATTATTATCATCAACCTTATTATAAGGCCTATTTACTAATATAAATTATATTTTTGAAATAATTAACATATTGTTTGTTATTATATGAGTATTATTACTATTATTATTATTATTATTTGTAGTAGTAGTAGTATATTTGACAAGAACATAATTATGCTATAACTAACATAATTAATCATAGTAATTATATGTATTTTATATTCAGAACATGATAAAATAATATTATTGTTGCTATTATTATTGTTACGATTTAATGCGTATTATTATATTAGACATAACAACATAATTATAATAATGTGATTAATGATACATGAATTTCATATTAGATTTGAACTAGAATACTATTATTTCTATTAGGGGTGATGCGGTTTTTGATAATAATAATAATAATTATAATAATGATAACGAGAAAACCTTCAATTCCTGAAGAAATTGTACTTGCACTGCCATTACATGCTTTTGTGTGCATATATACATATGTGTACTCATGTGTACGTATGTATGTGTACATGTACATGTATGTATAGTATGTATGAACCAGTTCTATGGTATGAACACTTCATTTCCAGCCTGTATGTGTACGTATGTCTGTGTACATGTACATGTATGTATAGTATGTATGAACCAGTTCTATGGTATGAACACTTCATTTCCAGCCTGTATGTGTACGTATGTATGTGTACATGTATATGTATGTATAGTATGTATGAACCAGCTCTATGGTATTAACACTTCATTTCCAGCCTGTATGTGTACGTATGTATGTGTACATGTACATGTATGTATAGTATGTATGAACCAGTTCTATGGTACGGTCGGTGTATAAACAGTCCAAGCGGTTGGATGTGAAGCCACCGGACCGCTGTACCGGATGAGACCACTAGGTGTCCACTTGAGTCTTAAAGGGACACTAAGTAGTTTTTTAAGTAATTTATTACCTCAAATCAACGTCTTCATTCATAAATAAGTCCATTGGTGTACAATTATCTCTGTCAACAATCTCACTTATCCTCCTGAGCGAAGAATCACTTATCTGAATTTACATAGGACGGCTCTATGGAGGCTGCCATGTCCTTCCGGTCTATGGACTCCCGAGAGGGACAAAAAGCACTCCGTGGTACAGGTGAGGCTGAACGCGTTTTCACTCAGAGCCAGCTGACTGTGGAACAGAGGAGGAGCTCAGCGAGACGCGCTTGTCACTTAAAAAACGATATAAACATGAGAACATAATTCACTATCTTGAGGAGTAATGACTCATACATGCTCACACTAATGATTCAATGCAGTTTGAAGTTTGTTTGAAATAACGTACCCAGTGCTCGAAGCGGACCGGTACACACCGGCACGCACCGGCACGCACCGGTACGTCTACATTTTACCCTTTAGCGTACCGACACTTTTTCTTGCGTACCGGCACAGGTAGGTCCGGGGTGGGTTAATATCCCCCCCCCCCCCCACGTCGCTTATACGTGAATAAGGGAGTATCGTACCGGCACTTATTTTTTTCCACTTGGAGCGCTGAACGTATCTCATCATCCGAAACAGAACTTGATGAAGTGGAGTCTGAAGACATGTTGTTATCATGCTGTCATAGCTTCTTGAATCTTGACTCATACCGCTTGCCGTAGTTCGAAAACGCGAGGCGCTAGAGAGCATACATCCGTTTGAATGCAAAATACAATTGACCACTAGATGGGGGAAAACACTACTTAGTGTCCCTTTAAGTCCTGGACCCTGTGGTCCACTAGAGAAGGAGGAGAGAGGATAGTGATCAACTATCAACCACTCAGTGACACATGGGGTTTTTATTTCCTATCCCCATCCACTAAACATCACATCATGTTCATCACCTGTCCTCCTGCTGATTACTAACACAATACAAGTTGGATCTGGGAGACTTTTGGACCGGTCTCTTCAGGACAAATGCCGGTTCAGTCGGTTTGCATCACATCAAACCGGTTTAGGCCGGTGCACCGGACCGGACCGGAAAACCGGGAATGGACCTTCAGCCCCTAATCATGTCTTGTTCTCCCCTCAGATGCCTGTGGACTCACACTGGACCCAAACACAGCCAGCAGACGTCTCTCTCTGTCTGAGGACCACAGGAAGGTGATGAGGACTGAAGAGGATCAGTCTCATCCTGACCACCCAGAGAGATTTGACTCCCAGTACCAGGTGTTGTGTAGAGAGGGTCTGACTGGCCGCTGTTACTGGGAGGTGGAGAGGAGAGGAGATGTTGGTATAGGAGTGACATACAGAGGAATCACAAGGAGAGGAGGGGGTGATGACAGCAGGCTTGGAGAGAACAACAAGTCCTGGTGTCTTTATTGTGATGATGGTGGTCGTTACACTGTCTGGTACAACGGTAGTATAACATCCATCCCTCTCCCCCCCTCTGTCCCCACCAGAGTAGGAGTGTATGTGGACCGGCCTGCTGGCTCTCTGTCCTTCTACAGAGTGTCCCCAGGTGTAGGAGGGTCCTCACACACACTGACACACATCCACACCTTCTGCACCACATTCACCCAGGAGGACCTCCTCCCTGGGTTTAGGTTCAGGTCTGGTTCTGGTCCTGGTTCCTCAGTGTCTCTGTGTGGGGTGTAGTTTATGATCATCAGCATCTCACCGCCAAACATCGCGAGCAAAAATTATGTCGCGCGCAACTAACACATCCATTAATTAAAATATAATATATAATCAGGTTATGATATATATATATATATATATATATATGTGTGTGTGTATATACAGTATACTACAGTACTACATCACCATGGTAACAACAGGCTCAGTGTCAATATGTCCCCTTTATTCATGTCATAAATATTACCTGATTGTATGTTTGGAAGAAAAGACAAAGGTACAAGACGTGTACATTATTTTGTTGACCGAGTGAGGAACTACTCATCCCGAATCAAACATAATATGGTCACGACTACCATAACGAACGATTGGCTTGGTTAAAGATTCAAGATTCAAGATGTTTATTGTCATATACACAGTTGAAACATAGTTTGCACCGGGCAATGAAATTCTTAGTTTGCACATTCCCTTCACACAAAATATACTTAAAATAAAGTAGATAAATAAACTAAACTATAAAAAAAGAAACATCTGCACAAAGAGCAGAATTTAGTAAAACAAAACAAAACAAAAAAAAGTTATATATAGTAATATAAGGTGCTGTTTAGCATGTGCAATGTTTGCATACAGCAGAAGGCACTGAAAGACATTGAAATATAAGAATATATACATTGGATATTGAATATTATTATTAGATATGTACATAGTGCAAATATTAATACTTAATACTCTTTTTATAAGGATTCTACGAAAAGTGGACGAGATAAATGCATGGGAAATTTACTTCCGGCACCGGAGCTGTTAAAAAGGGGGCGGGGTCACTGTTACGCTCTATTGGATTCTTCTGCGGTGTTCGTTTTTAGCCTTTTTCGGGTATCCATTGTAAATGCCTAATGGAGCGTAACAGTGACCCCGCCCCCTTTTTAACCGCTTCGGTGCCGGAAGTAAATGTCCCATGCATTTATCTCGTCCACTTTTGGTAGAATCCTTATAAAAAGAGAATTAACCAATAAGCCAATCGTTCGTTATGGTAGTCGTGACGACCATATTATGTTTGATTCGGGCATAAAAGGAATTTGGAAAACGGAAGAAAAGGCAAAGGTACAATAAGACTGTATATTATTTTGTTGACCGAGTGAGGAACTACTCATCCCGAATCAATATGGTCGTCACGACTACCATAACGAACGATCGGCTTACGATTGGTTGGGGGGGGTCACGTTTCAGGAACATACCACTCATTCTCACGCGTGCTCCCCTCTTTCAACACTTTCTCTCTCCCCCTCTAACCCCCCCCCCCCCCATATGAACAGCACTAATGTGGATGTGGTGATGTGGTAATGAGTGTTTCCTAGAGAGTGTCCATAGGGACATATCAGTATGATCACACTGTAGAATGAATAGAATGTCCTTCCAGGTGCTGTAGGTGTGTGCTACCATCAGCTCATAGTGAGCGCTTGTCCATGAGGAGATCTGCACCTGCCTCTGTGGGACACCATTTAGATGTGAGGCTCATTCCTGACCAATCAGGGCATCTCTTCCCTGATTGGTTTGGGGAATCCATCTTTCCTGTCAGTCACATTATCACCTCAATGGCCGAAACATGGAGGGAGGGAATAAAGAGGGAGGGGCATTTCTTTTGGCCTGTTGACTTATAACATCTCCTGCTGCTCTCCACTCTCTCTCTTTACAACTCTCAAACCCCACAGCACCTGAAATGTGTCAGTGCTGCGATTATATATATATATATATATATATATATATATATATATATATATATATATATATATATATATATATATATCAGAGGTGTAGCCATGGTTTCAACATTGGGGGGGACAAATGCCTGGGGGCGGGGTCTGGCCCCCCCCCCCAGGCAAAGATTTTGAACATGCATTAATCTGGTGCACTCTGAGAGCAAAATCTCAATACCTAGCACCTCATTTTGAAGACCTTTTTAGGGATGGATGTTTAAAACACTTTAATACTGGATGTGACCAAGCAGTCTGGGAGTGTGGAAGACTTGAAATTAGGAAAAGGTTGACACACATATACTTCAGAGCTCTGTTTTCCTTTACTTTTTAAATTAAATATAACATTTTGTGCTCCTCAATATTTCAACCAATCCAGTCAGTTCTTTTTTTTCCACATTATATTTAGTGTTGCACCGATACCGATACTAGTATCGGGAGGGGCCCCGATACCGCGCTAAAATGCTGGCATCGGTATCGGCGAGTACGAACAAATAATGCGCCGATGCCATTTACATAATATGAAACTTGGAACGCAGCGCTTTGCGTCTTTCTCTCCCTTCACTCACTGCTGCGTGTGATCACACGTGTTCAGTGCATGCCGTGCCAAGCAGCTATCCTATTGGCCCACTCCGGCCGCCCGGCCGCGCATGTTGACCGACCGACAAGCGACGACGACAAAGTACCAAAAAAAAGAAAGAAAAAAAAGCACCGGAGACGCGGAGGGCGCGCGGTTCGGCCGCGCGGCGCACAGAAAAGTTGCTCCGCCTGCGGACGCGCCGGTGCGGGGAAACTCAGTGAGCGGGTCCGCCTGCCGGTGCGACGCACCCGGTCACCACCCATGCCCCCCCCCCGCTCCCCGGGGTGCCATGCGGACACAAACAAGGAGAAGAGGGGAAAAAGCAGGAGAGAGAGGGAGACGCGTCTTGCTCACAGGCGGGAGATCGCTCAAATGGACAGACAGTGACCGCATCACAGACGACGAGTTAAGCTGTAATCGGCTTCTCCCCGATCCCCCCCCCCCCCCCCCCCCCCCCCCCGCTAATTATCTCTAGTTATACTATATTATCTAATTATACTAGTAATTAAGCCATGATAGCAATGATTTTACATCCAAGTGAGTATGCAGTTCTTTAGTATTAGAAGAAAAAAAGCTTGTGTGTGTATATATATATATATATATATATATATATATATATATATATATTTTTTTTTTTTTTTTTTTTTTCCGGCGTGGTATCGGTATGGTATCGGTATCGGCCGATACTGCACAGCCGGGTATCGGTATCGGTATCGGGGGCCAAAAAATGGTATCGGTGCAACACTAATTATATTCATTGATGTTTTGTCTTTTTTACAAAACACACACAAACAAACACCTGCACCATCACAACAAGGACACAAAATCCAGCCAGTTCTTACTTCCATTACATTTTTTATTGCATAACCATCACATTTGCCAATGTTGAGTAAAACCCACCCAGGTGCATCAATCTCATGGACCTAAATAGAAGTCACCCCAAAACTTTTGTTACCCCTCAGAAAACATAGATTTTCTGATATTTTCAACCACTTGTTTAACAAGTACATACCGGTAGATGAGTTTCATGAGAGAGCACACTGAGCTAATCTCATGGTGAAACCATTAGCCGTATTGAATGATGCACTGTTAAAGAATTAGACATGTCAAGGACATAACCGAAATGTTTTCTGATTAGTTATAGATTAATCTATGAATACATACATTATACAATGTTTTGTAACTTTGAATCAGACTTGACTTAATAATTATAAACATTGAATAAATAACAATTACTATAATGCTTAATCTACAGGTTATTTAGGCTCCATGCAAACTTTTATATATATTTATTTCATTTGAAGGTAATGAATCATCTTTTTTCACCAGAAGTCACTATGGAACCATTTAAGCCGACTATGTTCCATTAAAGCCCACCTCATGTTTTTCAATAGGAAATCCATGTTGTCAGACCAATTCTCACTGTAATGAAATGCCAGGCTGTTCATTTTAAGACTTGATTACATGGGGTTATATACATCAAGATTATACACTGTCCAAAGTATTACATTTATCTTAGTATAATAGATTAAGCTAATTTGTTTGCAGGAAGATAATTACTACAAAAAGAAGAAATCACAGCACCAGTCCTAAGATAGTAGAGGAATAGGCTTAATGGGTACCTTTACCCTAACAAAAGAAGGTGATTAGGGATGAAGCATGGGCTGGAGGTGAGTGGGGGAGCTTCAGGCTTGAGAGTGAAGCAGGCAGGCTGGAAGTGGAGATCCACAGAGCACTACAGGCAGAAAGAAACAAGGATTGAGAAATACAACTGGTGAGAAAAACTAGTTTAGTTTATTTAATTTATGAAAGGACAGTGTGCAATTACATTAATCATTTAACAAATGAGAAGATGGTTGCACCAGATTTAGCAGAGCAGCTAATTTCCATCTGCAGTCCTCGTACATAAAAACAGACAGTAAAAACAGACGATTAATTACAATAAAAAGAGACAGAAAGTGCACTATAGAACATGTTATGATCAATACAATAATATACATTACGAATGTTCATAAAAGTGCATAGTGCTGTACAAATACAGCGGTACAATACAATCAAACAATCAAAGTGCATGTAGTGCTGTGCGCAGCCACACGTTTGCCCCTTCTGAACTTGAACACGCAGTTAATTTCCTTTCCTAGCTCCTTTTGTTTATGTTGGTAGCTTAGCCATGTAGGGGTGTAACGGTACATGTATTCGTATTGAACCGTTTCGGTACGGAGTGCTCGGTTCGGAGCGGAGGCGTACCGAACGAGTTTCCACACGGACGGACAACATATTAAGTAGAGGACCGCACGTTGTGGAGCACACAGGAGCATGCTGCAGCCGCACATGCGCAGTTGCGCACACCGAGACACAACAAAACAGCAGTTGTAGCGGACGTCATGGCCAATGCTAATGCCGCTAGCGTTTTCAATAAGCCAGAGCTTGAAGACCCTCCCGCGGCATTAAGGTCCCCTGTTTGGGAACACTTCGGCTTCCCGGTGAAATATAAACAGGGACAAAGAGAGGTTGATAAAACCAAAGTGGTTTGCCGACATTGTTCATCTGAGATCGGGTATGTTTCTGGCAACACGTCAAACCTGTTAACTCATTTGAAACGGCACCACCCCCAAGTGAACATCGCTACAACGAAGAGAAAGACGAGCGTAGTACAAACACATCTCCCCACCGCATTTAAACAGCCTCTCCCTGGTGAGTCAGATCGGGCTAAAGCAATAACAAATGCCGTTGGTGTTTTTATAGCTGCAGATTTAAGACCCTATTCAGTGGTAGAGAACGCTGGCTTCAAACACATGATAAAGGTAATTGAGCCCCGATATCAATTACCTTCTCGCCCACATTTTAGCCAGAAAATCATACCGGGCCTTTATGAAAAAACAAAATCTGCTGTTACCCAAGATCTGTCCTCTGCATCTGCCATTGCACTCACAACAGATGGGTGGACATCCAGAGCTACAGAGAGCTACATAACTGTGACTGCCCATCACATCACCCCTGAGTGGACTTTAGCAAGCCATGTTCTGCAAACTCGGCCCATTTATGAACAACACACCAGCGCAAATCTAGCAGAGGGACTTAAGGGGACTGTGTTGGAGTGGAAGCTTGAGAGGCCAGGAACAACAATTACTGTCACAACAGACAATGCAAGGAACATTGTTAATGCAGTAAAAGAAGCTGGTCTGGGCCCCCAAATTGGATGTTTCGCTCACACAATAAATTTAGCTTCACAAAAAGCAACAGGACTCAACCAGGTGTCCAGAGTGCTAGGTAGAGTGAGAAGGATTGTCTCTTTTTTTCACCGCAGCTCAACAGCTGCACACATACTTGAAAGCAAACAGGAGATGCTCAGTATACCAAAACACACCCTTATCCAGGATGTCCCCACTCGCTGGAATTCCAGTCACGACATGCTGGAGAGGTACCTGGAGCAACAAGCTGCCGTGTACTCGGCCCTAACAGAAAAAGCAATCAAGAAAAACAAAGATATAACCACACTGTCTGACCAGGATGTGAGGATGGCAGAGGAGATAGTTGAGGTCCTTAAACCACTCAAAACCATCACTACACTGATAAGCACTGAAGCCACACCGTCAGCTTCTATGATCCTGCCCCTCAAAACCACAGTGCTGAAATCTATGGAACCCAGTGAAGAAGACAGTCCAACTGTTAGTGAAGTCAAGGCTGCCATCAGAAACAACCTTGAGGACCGATACTCTGATTGTGAAGACTTCCTCCACAAATGTACTGCCCTAGACCCCAGGTTCAAGGCCCTACCTCATGTGGATGATGCCTGTCGTGAGAGAATCTACAGCAGCCTCATCACTGAGATTGTGTCAATGGAAGAAAAGGTATTATAATCATTTTTGTTTGTAGAAAATGTCTTTTTTAATTTGAAACAGAGAAACTGGTGTTAATAGTACTCATTATAACATTCATAAATTTTTTTATCATTTTATTTTGCAGAGTGAGGAGGCCACAGGGACTTCAGCAGCCAGTTCATCCTCAGGAGCAGGACACTCAGGGGCACCTGAGTCATCTCCACCTGTGAAGAAGTCTGCAATGACTGAACTGTTCGGTACACTCTTCAAGACTCAGGTGGGAGACGACAAGCCTACTTTACAGCTGGTGACAGAAGAGGTTACCTCATACAAGGCAGTCAACTGCATTCCACTGGATTCTGACCCACTTCTGTGGTGGAAAAACAACGAGGCCATCTTTCCTCTTACTGCTAAGTTAGCCAGACATTACCTCGCCATACCTGCTACCTCCGTGCCCAGCGAGAGGGTTTTTTCCACAGCTGGAGACATTGTTACTGCAAGCAGGTCTGCTCTTTCTGCAGATAATGTGGATAAGCTGATTTTTCTCGCAAAAAACATGAAGATTGAGTGAAAGTCATCAGGGCTAAAGATTGGGGGGGGGGGGGGGGGTAAAAGTAAAAGTTAATCTGAGAAACTTGAAACTGTTCAGTGTTGCAATTGTTCATTGTTGCACATTAGATGGAGAAAAGATTTGTTTTTAAAGAAACAGTCTGAGCCTTATTCATGTTATTTAATCTGAGCAACAACTTGAAACTGTTCAGTGTTGCAACTGTTCAATTTTGCACATCAGATGGAGAAAATATCTACATTTCAGAATATTGTATTTATATTTTTGAGCAGAATTCTAGCTTTGTATAGGCTAATGTTCCTATTGTTAAAAGCACAAAAGTGTGTAATAAACAACTAGCACATTTATATTTTGCATTTTGTTTTCTTACTGTACCGAAAATGAACCGAACCGTGACCTCAAAACCGAGGTACGTACCGAACCGAGATTTTTGTGTACCGTTACACCCCTATAGCCATGTCATGTCACGTTGTCAACATTGGATACGTGGAGCAGAACATAGTGGGTCATATGTCCGATACTTTTTGGAAACGTTTTCTTCATAAAACGTGCCAGACATATTTTGTATACATTTTATTCCTTAGTATTAGCTACATGGGTATGCCGTCTTTCAGAACCTTTCATTAACTGCACTAAAGAGAGAAAAACGAGTGCATCCTCATTGTACCCAGCACTTCTGAAAATGCACTTCCGAATGCATCTTTGTCCCCAGCACATTTAAAACCAAACTGCCCATGCATTTAGATCTAATGGGGAACATTTCGGAACATTGAGACGTCAGCATAATGAGGCGTTGGAATTACGGA
Organism: Merluccius polli; assembly: GCA_030340625.1. Taxonomy (NCBI): domain Eukaryota; kingdom Metazoa; phylum Chordata; class Actinopteri; order Gadiformes; family Merlucciidae; genus Merluccius; species Merluccius polli. Next base: position 55,049 of record JAOPHQ010006588.1, read on the forward strand.
ATGGGGCCGACGTCACCTAGCTGGCTTATTACATAGGTAACACATAGCTAATGACGCTGCTCGCTAGAGAAGCGACAACAACCCACGAAATTTGAGAGACACTATCAAAAGCTTCATAACTTACCTGTGTTTTCGATTGTAACACGCCACTCATTTGCTGTTGTTGATGTTTTTGATTCCGTGGTCATGTAAAAAAGACGGTTGATGACCAATGCAATCGAGTGACAAGTCACCGTCACCGAGCTGCACGTGCGGGGACGAATCAAATCATGGATCTATCCCATTGGCTAGCGAGCCCGAACAGCCATATTCCCATTGGCTGTAAGAGCTGTAGATGGAATCGGATTGAGTTATTTAGGGTGTGCGGCGCGCACTGTGTGCAGAGATGCGTTCAGGGAACGGAGTGTACTTCAGGGAAAACCTAAGTGCTCTACCCATAGAAATATTGAATTGCTATATCCCTATTCCCAGCGATTTATTGGGGGGGACATTTTGGGCATATCTGAACATTGGGGGGGACTTGTACCCCCCAATGTATATGGCCGCTACGCCTATGGTTTACTGTCCTCAGCACTCCAAAAATCAATGCACACCAGTTCCATGGGCGCCGAAGTGCGAATGCTCTCCAAGGGGGCTCGGGCAGCTGGTTCAGGGGTCTTTGCAAGGATACATCGTTGGCAGCATTTCACATATTCCTTGATGTCTCTTCCCATCTGCGGCCAGAAGAAGCGCTGTCGGGCGAGATGTGCTGTTCTAGCTTGCCCTTGATGCCCAGCTAGATCATGTACACCAGCGAGAGCTTTGGCCTTCAGGCTAACAGGCAGCACAAACTGGAACCTTCTCTCTCCACTTAATGGGTCTTTGGTTACCCTATACAGAACTCCGTCTTGGACCTTCAGGTGATGCCACTGCTTGCACAGGGTCTGGGCCGTAGGAGTTAACCTACTTCTCCCTCGCCTAGGTGGTGACCCACCCCTCTGAACAAGCGGCAGGACCTCCCTGATAACCGGATCAGTTTCCTGGCTGTGCCTAAGCTCACAGATGGAGAGGGCTGGAGGTGTGTCCTCTTCTGCGGGCACTGCCTGGGGAAGAGCCTTGAAAAACTGCGTCGCTCTTATCTCTGCCCCCTTTTCCCATTCTATGTGAGCTTCACATGCAGATCTCACATGCGATGGTTCTTGACTGCCGGCCAGCCTGTCTTCAGTGGTGTCTATTGTAGTGCGGCAGTCTGCATCGTCTGCTCGGAGGCACTGGACCTTGCACCGGAAGAGATCCTGGACTTTCTCCTCCTTTGTTCCCTCTGCTTCGGCCAAAAGTCCATCATACGGCTCACTGATCAACCTGTGGCTCACTGATTTGGCAAAAGGATCTCTACTTAGGGCGTCCGCCACGATGTTCTTTATCCCCGGGATGTGTTTGATACTGAATGTGTATGGGGAAAGCTTTGCCACCCACCTTTGTTCACAAGCATCGAGTTTTGGTTTTGTCATTATGCAAGTTAATGGATTATTGTCAGTCCACACTGTAAATGTGTGGCCCTTCAACCAGTGGCTAAATGTTTCACAAACACTCCATTTGAGCGCCAAGAATTCTAGGCAGTGGGCAGGATACCTCTTTTGTGAGCCAGAGAGGGTCTTGCTCGCAAAGGCGATCGGGCGTGCCTTCGTCTCCCCTTCTGGTATCTGGGACAGAACTGCCCAAGAGACGCATCAATGGACAGAACCAGGGGCTTAGAGAAGTCTGGATGGGTGAGGACTGCACAGTTCAAGAGCTTTTCCTTGAGGCTGGCGAAGGCAGAGTCGCAGTCAGGGGTCCAGTCTGCAGATTTGAGCTTTCGGTAGACCCCAGGATTCTGAGTGTACTTCCCAGCCTTTCCTCTCCGTTTCTGGCCAGCTGTGAGGGCGAACAGGGGTTTAGCAATGGAGGAGCAATTTGGTATGAAGTGCTGGTAATAAAATACCATCCCCAGGAACGACTTCACTCTGCGGACTGAAGGAGTGCAGCCATCATCTTCCATCAAAGCCCTCTTTGACATGATGACGTCAACCTTCTCCGGGTCAACTGCAACACCGTCACCGTCAACAATGTATCCGAGGAACTTCACGGACCTCCTTAACAGATGGCACTTTTTAGGACTCAACTTCAGGTTGTGCTCCCGCAACCTCTGAAAAACGACTTCCAACCTGCTGAGGGCCTGCTGTTCATTGGGGGCAAAAATTAAAAGATCATCTAAATAGCACAAAAGACTGCTGAAGTTTAGATCGCCAAAGATACTCAGCATCATCCTCATGAAGGACGCCGGACTGTTGCAAAGCCCCTGCGGCATTCTGTTATACTCATGCAGGCCTAGTGGTGTTGTGAAAGCAGTATATTTCTTGTCTTCCTCATGCATGGACAGGTTGTAAAAACCAGACGTGAGGTCCATGGTGCTGAAGACAGCGTTACCACCAAGGGCAGCCAAGCAGTCCGACTGATGGGGCAAAGGATGGGCATCCTTCATGGTTCTCGCATTCAGCCATCGAAAGTCTGTGCATATACGAAGATCGCCATTTTTCTTCCAAACCATCACGAGTGGGGAAGCATATTCACTCATTGATTTCCGTATGATTCCTTGCTCTTCCATCTCGGTGAGGACTTGACGCAGCTTTTGATAGTGTGCTGGCGGCACTCTACGATATGGAAGACGGAAAGGACGGTCGTCAGTGAGGCGGATTCTATGCACGAATCCCTTGGCTTCTCCACAGTCTAGATTGTGCTTTGAGAATATATCTTGGTACTCCTCCAGTAATTTCACAAGTTGGAGCTTGGTGGAGGAGCTTGCTTCACAGTTGTCAATATCGACGTTTCCCAGACCAGACTTCTGCAGCCTATCTTTCAGATCAGTGTTGTCGTCCTGTTTCGCGTGAGTCACTTTAACAGAGCCATTGTCGACCTGAGAGGAACCCTGGAACAGTGTGAGGTCTTCGGCCGCGACACAAGGAGAGACGTCTGCCAGCTTGCTGTTCTTCCTAAGGGTGAGTGGTTTGTCGGAGATGTTGGTGATTTTCATGGGGGTCCAGCCATCTCCCCACAGCGGCGTGACCACTCTCCCCACCATGATGCCCCGAGGCACACACCTGGAGGTCGTAGGCTCCACAATAACCGTGCTCCCACATGACTTGGGCACGTTGCTTGGCAGTCTACCCCACAGTAGGTACTCTTGTTTGGGGAGGAGAGTCACCGCCTGAGTCAGCTTCACTGTCCCTACCTTTTCCGGCACATCTTCACCCCTCCATCTCATGAGACTTGCCATCATCTCCAAAAACTGTTCGCTGTCTGAAGACCCCTCTGTGTTGCGAGAGATAAGTGTCCAATAATTGCTAGCACATGTTGGTGCCTACTATAACATCGTCTTTCTGGCCCGCGACCACAAGGACAGGGACCAAGCACTTCACCCCATATAGACTCAGCTCCATGTCATACATGCACTTGGGGCTCACCTGTACTCCTCCACAGCCAACAAGGATGATGCGCTGCGGGAGTTCTTGTTGTTGGGTCAGAACACTATCTGATAGCAGTCTCTGCTCTGCCTGTTCACTTATCGTGCAGGCCATTGACCCTGTATCAAGGAGCCCTTGTAACTGAACACGGCCATTAACTGTCACTGGTGCGTGAAATAACTCGTTGAAGATCTCAACCGTGTGAATATTCTGAACAATTACTGTACAATCATCTGACATTGCTTTACAAACATTGACATACATCTCCTTTAATTTTTCACTTTTCTCAAGGGTTGATGCTTCAACGCTCACACATCCCCTCTCCATATGTGAGCCATCTAGTTTAAATTGGCTCTGCTTTGCTCGTGTGCAGGCCCTGCTTGAGCTGGCTGTGACTGTGGCTGTGTATGGGTGTTAATTCTTGGCCGGCGCTGTTGACACTCCCTCTTCCAGTGGCCGGGCTTGTAACAGCCCATACAGAGGTTTGCCTGTCTACAGTGCGCCGTAGTTGAGTGTTCAGCAGACTGACAGACTCTGCATCTACTCTGAACAATGGCTACTGGCCCCTTGCTGGGTGGCACGACTGCTGCTGTCTGGGACTTTTGCTCCAGCACACGGTTCAACAAACCAATGAGAGACTGGATGCAGACGCTCTCGGTCTGAGGAGAGAATGAGGGCCCCATTGACTTTGGGTAGCAGGTAAGGTCAGTGGTGTTATTAGCAGTGGCTGTGTCTATTGCTGGTGTCTGAGCATGCACACCGATATTCTTTGGCCGGTAGGATTTGGCTTGAGACGTTGTTCTGGCCTCTCTCTGATGTTCGATGAGGTGTTCCTGAATCTCGTTTGCTGTCCACTTCTCTGATATTTTGCACTTTAGAACACTTGCAAGGGCAGGGTCAGGGCAGTGTTTCACCAACATCATTGTGACTTTGTGAGAGGGGTCTTCAATGTTTCGCCCCTGCCTTCTCAGACACTCGTCCGCGACATCCACAGCCTTATTCAAGCGTATCCAGTAGTCCATGGGGCTTTCTCCGGTCAGAGGAAGTGTGTTATAAAAATCTGCTAGAGGCATTGAGGAGTAGGTGACCTCACTGAAATGTTGTTTCAGGATATCAAAGACGAGCTTGGTGTTTTCAGCTGGCCGCAGTGATGGCATGCTACGCAGGGTTACTTTAACAATGTCTCTAGCCTTTCCCATTAGTCTTGACATTATCTCCTGGGAGTACTCTTGTGGGTGGACACCCCTCTTATTCAGATAGACGCTCATAATTTCTTCCCACTCATGCACTGTGTGTTTATCTGTTCCATCTCCCCTGAAATACGGTGGCTCTTTGACGTCTGCCTTCATAACTAGCTTTACTCCATTCATGTTCAAGTCAGACTGTCCATGTCCTAAATTCAGGCTGGGTGTAGGAGTGGTTTGGCTATCTGTGTTACTAATAGATCTGTTTAGTTGGCTAGCAATGTTCTCTCCTATTTTGTATGCTAATTGTGTAATGAGATTCCCTAGGTCTGAGGAACTCGCATCTGGGCTAGACACTGGCTGACGTGGCGAATGTTCATCTGTTTGAATGTGAGTGTATGAGAAAACAGGACGGCCCACTGGACTAACACCGTTGTCAATGTCTAAGGCATCCCGTAGTCTATGCCTCTGGGGTGTGGGGGAATGTGCATCAGTGTGTACGCCTGTGGACGAGAGTACAGGTCTGCCTAGTGCTCCAGCACCTTTAACCGGTGTGGATTCCACCCTACTCATAAACCTGCCCCTCCCTAGGCTTACCCCCGCAGCATACCCATGGCTAAGTGGAGTCTGCACATCTTTACCATCAGTCATTTTTGGCAAAAATTGTGATGTGTTAGAGTGTGGTAATAATATGTGAATTACTAACAAATGTAAATATTAAGAAAGGGGAAAAGAAATAAATCACAATGTAAATTTATACTAGGCGAGATAGAGGCGATTAAGAGTTACAATTTACACATTAACAGTGGACCAAGTACTTGTCAACGTCCCGAAGATGTTCCTATTCGTCACAGCAACCACCGGCGATCACCCTGGCGATGATCTGAAGAGAAGATATCCGGGTCACGGCACCAATGTAGCCGGCTTGGTCTGCACTCTGCCGACTACTGCGTTGTGTTCCGGTGCAAGACAGGATGCTGACTTTCTTTAAGGCACTTTATTCTCTCTGTATCAATTCACATAGAACAATGTTCAGGTTTATCTTCCATGTAATGAATCAGCCTCTCTCTGTCTCATAGGAAAGCAGACTCTATAATAGCATTCACAAAAAGCAGAAAATAAAATACAGAAGAATTAATTAATTAATTGCTTTCAGCTTTTACATGTAACATTCTGCAACATGAAGTAAACCACCTCCCTTTCACTAGCCAACACATACAGTAGCATGCATGCTGCAAAATGCATGCTTTACCTTGGGCTGTTCAGTGCCATTGAACGTTTGATTGTACAAGAAAACATTTTAATGAACACATTACAAAACCTGGTATTGGGAGTACCGTAAGCTACATACCTGTATCAATTCACATAGAACAATGTTCAGGTTTATCTTCCATGTAATGAATCAGCCTAACATAAAAAAAAGGACAACTGAAACATTTGGGCAACATCACAAGAAGATAAAATGGCGAGCACTAGCATACAGCAAAGCATGCGGTTAACTAAGCTAACAGTCTCTAAAGCTCTCAAAACATCAATGTTCTCGACAAAACACGACCAAATGTATGTGCACTCATCATAGAATACATGTACAAGTTACCATGTGCACTGAAACTAAAGTTACAACAGGTATGTTCCAAATTTACATTACATTGCTGTGGACACGTACCTCTCTCTGTCTCATAGGAAAGCAGACTGAGAAAAGAACGCGAAATGCGGCGAAATATAGCCACCACTATCCCATAGAGGGCGCAATTACACGACAAATACATCTCCCAATACCTATAAACTACCATGAACAATACAAGATTTTGGTGAAATAAAACTCACATAACCACGAAATATAAAATGAAAGGTTACAAAAATATTTGTCTTTCTTAAACCTGTTACACAACCAAACAACGTGCAGTGACGCGGCGCGTTTTACTGACGCAATGAAAGAACGTGCAGTGAGGCGGTAAACATAAACAATGATTTTGGCAGTGTGGAGATATTTCAAAGTTACGGAGAACGAAAAAAGAATTGCGGTTTGCAGCCGAAATATAAAGTATAGTATAAGTAAGGGATAATGCCCGATGAAATGAATGGACTTCGCGGAAGCAACCGTCCTCTGTTTCGCGTCGGACGGTTGACGCCTCCGCGTCGTCCATTAATTTCTGTTAATGGACAGGGCATTATCCCGCTTATACCATGGTCACTTACGAAAGAAAGAACTATTTAATCAATTAATAATACTTTAATGCGTTTTAGAGTTAAAATCGTGAGTTTTTATTTTATTTTTACAAGTCGAGCAGACTATTTAATATCTTATATAACCTATTCTATTTAATATTTTATATCACATTACAACTAAAATAACATTTCCATGTTGTTTACCAGTTTCTCCAGTTAAGTAACGTACAAACATGACCTATTATATGTCTCAAAAACATACATTTTGGAGGCAATGTTTAAAATGGTCAGATTTGCTCAGCAGCACATCAAGTTGTTGGGGGCATAGATATAAACAGCTCCAATCTAATACAAACAATGGCTTCTCTCATCATAAAACCCGATGTCAGTTGAAGTCCTCCAGTCTTAACACACTGTTTACTACAAGAACACTTAAAGCACCAGCACCCTGTAGTTTTGTTTCTTTTGTTGTTCTTTTTTTTTGGGGGGGGGGGGGGGGGGGGTTGTAAGGGGGGGCGGTACGAGGATCATGGAATGGTCAGGGGGGCATTTGTTCAAAAAAGGTTGAGAACCACTGACTTAAACAGACACATACAATTAAATTGTCAATATTGGAATTAAAAGTAAATTAAGGAAGCCCAATATATTATTTTCAGTTACGACTTGTTTATTAAACGTTATTTCAGGGCCACGCATGACATCTGGCCTAATGGATCTCTCTCCACGCATTTATCGTGAAATTCTTGACTGCAATATTATTATTTGATGTTGCGTGGACGGGCCGGCTCGTGGTACTTTTGCGCCCTAGGCGAGATTGACGACGGGCGGGGGGGGGGGGGGGGGGGGTGCGCCCCCTGGATGTGCGGCGCCCTTAGCATTTGCCTATACCGCCTATGCCACGGGCCGGCCCCGTGGAGTAAGCACAAGCCATTTACTTAAAATCAATCCATCAATGAACCAGTCGGACAATTTCTAATTATGTACATATTATTGACACCTTGGGTGTATGGGGACAACCTATCGTCAGCATGCATCCAAATTAATGAGAATATAAAAGCACGCGCAAAATGTTGCAATAATCGAGAGGTAATGGCAGTCTTGGCCTTATTAGAAGATATTGCGAATGGTCGCATTCGAAATGAACGGGTGTCACGATGATGACTGGCTTATCAGCCGATTCAGATTTCCAAAAGCTATATCCTCTTGGAAATCTGTACTGAGTTGGGCCCGGGTTTGGAGAGGCAGACGGCGAGGAGTCACGCATTGCCAGTTCCAATACAAGTCCTGACTACGCTTCGTTTTCTAGCAACAGGATTACAGGATCATTCCAGAGGGAATTTGCTGACCGGTCAGGAATGAGTCAGGGCTCTGAGCCGCGCCATTGCGGCTGTTTTAAACGGGATCATCCGCATCTCAGCCAGGTATATACGGTTTCCATATGATGCAGTAAACCAAGCACACATCAAAGCGCAATTTGCAGAGATCGCCGGTTTTCCCAATGTAATCGGAGCGATCGACTGCACACACATTGCAATAAAGGCGCCATCTGAAGGGGAATATGCGTAGGCTACGTGAATAGGAAACACTTTCATTCCTTAAACGTGCAAATAATCTGTGATGCCCAAATGCGCCTTACGAATATCGTGGCAAGGTGGGTCAACCCATGATTCATTCGTCCTGACTACTAACAGCTCGGTTGGGAATAGGTTGGAGCCTGGCAGTGTGTGATGGGTGGCTAATTAGTAAAACACTTTAAAGCGAATTGACTTAAATCTATGTTGGGTAGCCTATGCTGTAATTGTACCAATTCCCCCTTACGACCATGGCTGTTAACCCCCCACCAACCCACTGACTGTCCGAGATTAGAGATATAGCAATATCCATGCACCACATGAGTTATTTATTCATTTATATATTTATTTTATGAAAAGCACCCATTATGAAATATGAATTAAAGCAAAATTATGTTCAACACACTACAGCCCTTTCAAATCACAATCACAATAATGAGCTTGATAAATAAGCCACAAAATAGACTTGCGTTGGTCTACTTCATTTAGAAGCACTTCGATCTCCGAATCCGAAAAACGCGCTTTCTTTTTAAAAGGTGCATCCATTTTTCCGTCTAATGATTGGTCAGAAAAGGCTCCTTCCTACTTATAAATATTAAGGAATTAATTAGCATTGACCTTTTAAGGACTATTAAGGGATGGACTTGGGAGGAGCAGAGCGCTCGTGCACGCACACCAAATTAGACGCACGTTGGTATTTATAACGAGAAGAGTGCGTACAGGTGTGCGCAGCAAGGTTTTATAAATCGGAATGTTTTTGTGCGTACGCACATTCTGAGGTTTGGGCGTACGCAATGTTCTACGGAGGGTTTCACGCAGAGGTTTATAAATGAGGCCCCAGATGTATGAAACGTGAAATGACCGTGGAAATGTGCGGTGCCTCACGTCAACTTCATAGCTGGCGTACGCACGTTTCTACAGCTATTGTTCCTTTGGCGACACTTAGAGGTGACGCTGGGAAACTGTTAATAATGTCAAAAACAATTAGTCATCAGAGTGATGTGCACGTCAGAGACACACTTATGAACAATTAACACACCCACCGTGTTTGCAATTATACGGGTGGATATAAACGCGATGTTGCTGATGTTTCTTGTCTTGGGATGTTGCAGAGAGAGAACCTGAATACACTAATGAACCAATAGAAACGGCTTTTGATATTAACAAGGTATAGTCATGTCAGCTGTGCACATATGAACTACATACTTTCATCTTTTAGGCTTCATAACGATGTAACTGGTTTTAAATGAATTGTCGAAACTATTGCTAAAAGAATTACACATTACGACGTGTCACAATTAATAGTAGGATATGCAGTTGTTGAATTTCTCCCAGGACTAGGTGACATTGTATAGATATGGTAAAATTAAATATATTCATTATTTATTCTTTACAACAAAAAATAGTTTAACCAAATTGTCCAACGCCTATGTGGTGTAGTTGTCCCGCCTGTGCCACCAGGGGGCGCAAAACAGAAACCACGTCCGTGGTCCTTCGGGCTTCCGTAGTCGGCAGCGCCTGGTCAAAACAACATGGCGGTTACCACAAACGCCATGCTGACTCTTTAACAAGTGGGATTTACCTGGTTTATATCGCTCATTCTCGTTTGATTATTCTGTAAAAACATTGTTTTCAACATGTCGGGACGACAAGGGAACAAGTTGCCCAACAATTTACCGCAGTTACAGAACCTGATCAAGCGGGACCCCGGATCCTACATAGAGGAGGTACGTCTGTCCACACATGGCTGTTTATTATGGTTCACCATGTCTGATAATCAACATGTACTGTCTGATAATCACCACGTGCTGTCAGATCAACACCATGTACTGTCTGATCAATACCACGTCAGATCAACACCATGTACTGTCTGATCAATACCATGTACTGTCTGATCAATACCATGTACTGTCTGATCAATACCATGTACTGTCTGATCAACACCACGTACTGTCTGATCAACACCACGTACTGTCTGATCAACACCACGTACTGTCTGATTAACACCACTTAATGTCTGATTAACACCACTTAATGTCTGATTAACACCACTTACTGTCTGATCAACACCACGTACTGTCTGATCAACACCACGTACTGTCAGAACAACACCATGTACTGTCTGATTAACACCATGTACTGTCTGATCAACAATACGTACTGTCTGATCAACACCATGTACTGTCAGAACAACACCATGTACTGTCTGATTAACACCATGTACTGTCTGATCAACAACACGTACTGTGTGATCAACACCATGTACTGTCTGATCAACACCATGTACTGTCTGATCAACAACACGTACTGTGTGATCAACACCATGTACTGTCTGATTAACACCATGTACTGTCTGATCAACAACACGTACTGTGTGATCAACACCATGTACTGTCTGATTAACACCATGTACTGTCTGATCAACAATACGTACTGTCTGATCAACACCATGTACTGTCAGAACAACACCATGTACTGTCTGATTAACACCATGTACTGTCTGATCAACAACACGTACTGTGTGATCAACACCATGTACTGTCAGATGAATACGTTTTTAATGTCGGTACATTTAAACCTGCCCTGTGTCCCTCCAGTTCCTCCAACAGTATCGCCACTACCAGTCCAACGTGCAGATATTTAAACTGCAGCCAAACAAGCCCAACAAGGAGCTGTCCGACCTGGTCATGTTCCTGGCCCAGGTGAGTCCTGCTGGCCCACTTCACTCTCACTGGTGCTCATATATATATATATATATATATAGAGAGAGAGAGAGAGAGAGAGAGAGAGAGAGAGAGAGAGAGAGAGAGAGAGAGAGAGAGATGCCCTGAACAACATTACTTCTACAAGTTGTAAGAAAACATGTTTTTTTGGTCCAGCCCCCAACACATGTCACATCCTGATTGTAATCATTTTTGCAGTGAAAATTTAAATTGTGATGCAAAAAACGACCATGCCCACGAATAGTGAAACATTCATCATTCAGCCCTAGTTCTGTGCAACCCTCATTGATCATATATATATATATATATATTAATATATATGATCAATGAGCTCCGCTCCACTGCGCTGGTAATGAGAAAGTATATGTGGTTGTTCCCAAGGTTGGACACTGTTATGTGGAACATCTAGCAACGTTTCCCCAGGAGCTGACCGGGTTGTTGTTGGGTCATCACACTGTCCTGGATGTGGACTTACGAATGGTAAGAGCAAGTCAGCTGTTGGCAACACCTTAGCCCGTGACTTAACCTACAATACAGAAAATGTAACGCACTATTTAGAAAGTAAAAGTACCTCAGTATCACATCTGTAAGCAGGGTCCAAAATGAACACCTGCCACCAGCCAATGGCTGATATTGTCCACCGCCACCAGACACTGAAGTGTGCTCATATAGTCGCTGGTACATTACAGGCTGCTGATGTTGAATGTGTTTTTCCTTGTGGTGGTTTCCTCTGTGAAGACGTTTTGCAAGGCCCTGATTCTCCTGAGGAACAAGGATCTGATCAACCCAACCGGCCTCCTGGAGCTCTTCTTTGAGCTGCTGCGCTGTCACGACAAACTCCTGAGGAAGGTGAGGAGGTTCAACGCTCAATGGCGCAAAAATGAAAGGCAAAAAGTATGGTGAAGCAGCTTTCTACTCCACCAAAGGTTTGGCACAAACTCTCCCGTTACAAATAAGACAAGCAACCTCTGTTGATGGTTTCAAGAAATGGCTCAAAACCCATTTTTATGCGCTTGCTTTTAATTAATTCCACCTATCCAATATCCAACGGCGTACTGTCTTTGGAAAAACAAACCTTGAATAGAATTTACATAAGTCTTAAATATCTTGCGTCTGTCGGGAGAGGAAAAACATCATAAACCTCAAACCAATAAATGTCAAACGTTTATGTTAAATTGTGTTCAAAGTGGTATTAAAAAGTCTTAAATTGAACTGGTTGAAACCTGCAGATACCGTGATAGTAGAAGTGTGGAGATAAGGCAAAGTAAACATACAGTAGTAGTTTCGAGTTTCCTGACCTGGGGCCGTATTCACAAAGCATTTTATCTTACCGCTAGGAGTGCTCCTAACTCGCGCTAAAACATTTTACGTAGGAGTTTTTTCTTAAAAGTTATTCACAAAGCCGCTGAGACCTACTCATACTAAGGATAAATCACTAAGAGTGAACTAAGAGTGACGCGCCGTTGCTATGGATTACGTCGATTCTCGTGCACGAGTTTGGAAGCGGTCAGTCCGGTGATTGGTTGTTCAGAGCAGGCGGTCTCTGTGAAAACGAGCCCACTGAATCACCGAAGAACAAGGAAATAGCCTAGGCTAGACATCCCTATCAAATAGTTATGGACAGTGCAGTTAGCAGAATACACGCATGATGACAAGTTTGTGCAGACCACGATAATGACGTTGTAGCCTATATGCACGTTAAAGAGAGAGAGATAAACAATAAAAACAATAAAAATACGTAAACTGCATTAATTCAAGGAGGCAATTAAAAGCACCCTGAAACTATTATTCAATGAGCATATCTCCACTATTCAACACTTTTAATAAAAGCCCATACCGGTTGTGGAGAATGGCGCATACTGTGATCACATCCTCTCTCCACAAGATTTCGTGTATTTTTGTGTGCCCTAACATATATGGAGGAACACAGCAAACAATAATAAATATGGATTCAACAAATAAAAGGCGACAAAGAGCTAATACGATGTTTTTTACGCATAGGACTAAGCGTAATCTGCGTAATCACAGTTACATGTTATACTTTAACTGCTCCCGGTTGTGGACTGAGATAGGGTGTCAAGACGTCTTGCAGGGATAGCCGCTGTCACCCAGCAAGACACCCAACTGGTACCTCACGCCTCAGACCGCTCCCCATTAAAATACGCGGATCATGGGCAGACCCTGCAGGCCACTTCGCAACATCAAGAATGTTAAAAGTTGCATCAAAAGCAATCTGCGTGTTGATGTATGTACTTTCTTTCTATTGACGAACACGTCCTCATCTTTTGATGCCGCAATTATTTGTATGTGCGTCCCGTCAATAGCACCGACCACACCGGCCATACCTGCAATTGCCATGAAGTTGGCTTTGATCATGTGTAGTTGTTGATTGTCCAAAGGAAACCGAATAAACTGTTGGATGATATTAATGGTATTATTTCAGCCTTAACCAACTTTGAACTGAGCTCTGTCAGCTCTTCTAGCCTGTATGTAAATATATGATCATTGTGGAATTGTGTGTGTGTGTGTGTGTGTGTGTGTATATTTACATATATGTAGGCTACATTTATATATATATATATATATATATATATATATATATATATATATATATATATATATGTGTGTGTGTGTATTTTTTATTCTATTTTTATTATTATTGTGTTGTGTTGGTGTTATGGACCTTTCATGAGATGTGTCCTTAATAAAGTTTGAATTTAATTGAATTGATATGTGGTCTACAGAGCGCGTTGATGGTTCGGTTTATGGCTGACTGATGGTTGCGATATTCCTAAATCGTCGGCATTGCAAACTTGCATTTTCCCTGTTGCTAAATATCGTAGTGTTGCCAAACATTTTATTTCCTAATCGAGTTATTCCTGTTAGTCGGGGATGTTATTGCATCCCGCACTAATTCCACAACAAGTTTTATACCCTCACGATTTAGCCGATATCTCTTGATCAATTCACAGTCTTCCACTGTCTCCAAAACATTTCGTCTCGCAGTCATTTTCCGATTCTTTGTGAATAGGTCTTAGTGAGTTAGGAGTCCTCTCGAGGACTTTTAGGCTCTCCTAGACTTAGGTGTTACTTTTAGGCCTAAAATACTTTGTGAATTGCTCTTAGTGAAAAAAATTAGGAGTCCTAAATTTAAGACTGACACGCCCATTATTTTTAGGAGTTTCTCCTAAATTCGCCAGTTAGGAGCTACTTTTAGCGCTAAGATCCTTCGTGAATACGGCCCCTGATTGTTAGCAGACTATGAATACAACTTCAATGGAAAATCAGTTTGTAAAGTCAATCGGTTGGAGTCCATTAGTTTTAACTGTCCTGTGTGACTGCCAATGCATTAATACGATTATTATATACAGGCCTAAAACCTACATTATAAAACCTGTTAAAAAAAAGGGTTAGGGTTAGAACTATAATTAATGGATGTACCTCGTCTCCAGATCTGGGAGTATGCTAATATGCTAATATTATTAAGTTAATATTAAGTTTGTTTCTCTTCCTCTGTACAGACGCTCTACACGCACATTGTTGCAGATATCAAGAACATCAATGCGAAGCACAAGAACAACAAGGTCAACACGGTAAGTCAACTTTTGTGTGGTTTAATTTTCACGTTGTATTTAATGCAAATGTCTTGACCCAACCAGTGTGGTATTTTTTATTTTTTTTGCAGACCCTACAGAACTTTATGTACACCATGCTGAGAGACTGCAATCCCATCGCAGCGAAGATCTCATTGGACGTCATGGTAGAGCTCTACAAGAGGAACATTTGGTGAGTCGCCTGTTTTCAAACTAATGGACAAAATGGGTGGCAATGTCGAGACCCTGCGAGTTGTATTCAGTAGACTCTGACAAAATGTTGAGCTCATTTCAGACGGGGTCCAAAATGTACTTTTAGAGTTTTGTCTCTTACCTGCCAGAGTGGAAAGGTCTACCGGCCAAGCAAGTGTTTTAATATGTAACCCTAAAGTGTTACCTGCCAAATGATCAAATCTATTGGCTGGTGGCAGGTGTTCGTTTTGGACCCTGATTTCAGGTATTTCTGTAATTTGTATCTTTTACATTTTTATTTATTTTCTAAATGGCGTACATTTATCCAAAATATATAATGTTCTGATTAAAAATACAGAAAGGCATATTATATACAAGTGTTGTGCAAGGCAAATGCAAGCGGCTGCAAAGTAATCAGTTGTAGCGGGATCAGCAAGAAAAGCAAATATTGTAAACTTTCCTTCCTTCCTTAGTCGGTCTAACACCCCTGACTGTACAGATAACCTGGAATTAAACTTTAAACAATTGATTAGTATGTGGTTCATAAGCTTCACTTCCAAAATGGTTATTGTTATGTTTGGCCTGTCTAAACATCTGCATACATATCATACAAATGAATTGAACCTAATTACAACTCGGCGTACTTGTGAGAGAGGGTTCCTCCTTTGCGAGGCTGGACAGCTGGACTGCTTAGCCTATGTTGTCTAGACGCCAAGCCCCCATTACATATCAATGTTAGGACTGTAAATAACTCGATTTAATTGTTTAGTCTAGTACAGATCATACATAATAGCAAATGCCATCACAAGTCAATTTGCTTGCTTTATCTGGCAAGCAGCCAAGAAAAACTAAAGTATTCATTTTATAAAGACCCATGAACCAAACATGTGAATTTCTGAAGCATCAAGCAGCAAATGTTTTGGTATTTGTACTTGATGAATAATCCGAACAATTAATTGATTATAACAATTTGGTTCAATGCATTTTCTGTCGACTAATCGTTTAATTGCCTAATTGTTGCAGCTCTAATCTATGTATAAATACATATATATATATATGTGTTGTGGTTGTGATGGCGTATTGTAGAAGTAAGTGTATGTGTTTGTGTTTGTTTTGTTGCAGGAACGATGCGAAGACGGTGAACGTTATCACAACGGCGTGTTTCTCCAAGGTGACAAAGGTATGTATGGAGCAGAGTTTCTAATCAATACGGTTGTAATCAATAAGTAATCAATATGTGTGTGTGTGTGTGTGTGTGTGTGTGTGTGTGTGTGTGTGTGTGTGTGTGTGTGTGTGTGTGTGTGTGTGTGTGTGTGTGTGTGTGTGTGTGTGTGTGTGTGGGTGGAGTCGCGGGAAGGGGCGGAGGGTGCGATTGCGGTGTTTGATCGGTCTGTTTTTTTCTCTCCGCACACAGATCCTCGTAGCCGGCCTGAAGTTCTTCCTGGGCAAAGACGAAGACGAGAAAAACGACAGTGACTCGGAGTCCGAGGTGCGTTCGGCGTCCAGAGTTGGCGTGGATAGAAAATAGGCCTTTTTCACAGCAGACATTTGGACTTGTCATAGTGGGAAAAGCACAGGTGTTACTAATAACATAAACGATGGCTCTGTCCCAGTGAGCCGTCATGCACAACGCCAGCACCCTGAAACCAAAGCAGCTCAATGGAATTCAGCCGTCATTCATTTGATTATTTACACCTGTGCTTTTCCTACGATGACAAGTCAAAATGTCTTCTGTGAAAAAGGCCTATATCAAAGCGTTAATCTGAGATAGTTTTTTTTTTTATGACAGACAATTTTAACGACGGCAGTTCTCTAAGCGGGAAACAGCCGAGATATAAAACGTCTGAAAGTAGATAAGAAAGTAGTTAATTAAGACATAAAAACACAATACAGGTCGTCATTCATTAGTTGGATGGCTATATTCTATTAGCTTGAATGCTGAGAGAAAGGTGTGGAATATAGCAGATAGTGGTGGGATTGTACTTTGTTTCGTCGTGTTTGTGTTTGTCTTTGTCGTCTCACGAATGCGTGCGGTTTGATCCGTCTCAGGACGACGGGCCGTCGGCCAGGGACCTGATGGTGCGCTACTCCACGGGGAAGAAGAACACGAAAAACAAGAAGAAGCTGGAGAAGGCCATGAAAGTCCTCAAGGTACCTCGAATCAAACGCACCCTCGGGGACGGCGGATTCAGACTCACCTCTCTCTCTGTTGTAAATGAACGATCGTCCGGAAAAAATACGCTCACCGGTTTTCTGTTTTTATTCCCCCGTTAACACGCAGAAACACAAGAAGAAGAAGAAGGTGGAGGTGTTCAACTTCTCGGCCATTCATCTCATTCACGACCCACAAGGTCGGGTTCATGCTATATTCTTTTCACAACGCACAAACTGTGGTGGTACTGCTGAGATTCTTGCCATGACCTTGTATGCTCTGTCTGTAGCGTTGACTTGACCTCTGTATACGTCTCTCTGTCTGTCTGTCTGTCTGTCTGTCTGTCTGTCTGTCTGTCTGTCTGTCTGTCTGTCTGTCTGTCTGTCTGTCTGTCTGTCTGTCTGTAGATTTCGCAGAGAAACTCCTGAAACAGCTGGAGGACAGTAAAGAGCGGTTCGAGGTGAAGATCATGATGATGGATCTTGTGTCGAGGCTGGTTGGAATCCATGAGGTAAATATGACCCGTTTTGTATACAACATACGCATACTTCACATTCTGGGTCAGTTGACGCAGAACTGAACAAATCATTTTTCAAGATGTTTGGAAGAGTAAATGCTTATTCACTGAAGTCTGTGGAAACCCAGTGTGCCGCTATTATGAAAGTTACGACGAATACACTGATTCTCAGAAGAATAATTGTATATTTATATGTATATTTGGTCCAGCCCCAATGAAGTAGCATTTAGGCTATTATGAAATGCAACCAGAAATGAGTTTGACACCCCTGTACTAGATGTACTACTTAATGTTTCCATGTATCTCTGCTAAAATGTCCTCTGTGTTATCATATCTCAGTAATTACCCGGTGTCCTGTCTCTCAGACTCCCACACTTGTTGCTTTTCCTAATACTCTCTTCCTTCTCCAGCTCTTCCTGTTCAACTTCTACCCCTTCATCCAGCGGTTTATCCAGCCCCATCAAAGAGGTGAAAACACCTTTTCATAATTTATGTTATTACTAGATCTACATATTACTAGAAATCGATTCAATGATGTGTAAACTTTAGCTCCAACTCACACCACTAGAGGCTGCTAATGGGAACACTGGCAGAGTACAGGTTTCACTGTGTTGCCGTGGTTCCCTGGTTCTCCAGTACTAACGTGGAAACCATCTTTTCCCTTCACTAGAGGTGACCAAGGTCCTCCTCTGTGCCGCACAGTCGTCCCACCAGCTCGTTCCGCCAGAGGTACATCAATACATCTCATACATAGCTTACATATACTTATAGGGCTTAATTAATAGGGCTTGTACATCGCAATGACCGCCTCCATTTTGGAAGTATAGGAGCATTGGAATTGGCATTGGTTAGCTATGATGTTGGTAGACATGTTTACTTGGTAATTGTTTAGTAGTTAATCATGAAATTATTCGTCATTATGAGGAGACATTGTGTTTGAAACCGCCACAGCTTTTCTTATGCGAGACGTGGGCAAAACAAACTTTTCATTAGTCTTGGTTACGGTATATTTATGTTGATTTAGGATTCGACAGGATTTTACAGTGCTACAACTCTCGCCGAGTATCGCCAATGAAGCCCTATATGTACTTGAGATATTATTACAATTACAATATCAGTAGTTTTGATACACTATAATCCCTGCAGATCATTGAACCACTGATCATGACCATCGCCAACAACTTTGTGACAGACAGGAACTCAGGGGAGGTGATGACGGTTGGGTGAGTTCTGATCTCTCATTGGCCCTCGGAAAATTCAAATTTTATCAT
Source organism: Merluccius polli (assembly GCA_030340625.1). Lineage (NCBI taxonomy): Eukaryota > Metazoa > Chordata > Actinopteri > Gadiformes > Merlucciidae > Merluccius > Merluccius polli. The sequence continues at coordinate 73,900 of JAOPHQ010006588.1, forward strand.
TTTTGGTGTATAGGTTGGCGTATAGTGTATGTATTTTATTGACTGGCTTTTGAGCGATGCTACCATTTTTCTGTTTATTTACTCTGTGGTGTGCTTTTACTATGTAATTATTCATTATTTTTAAATGCATATTTATTTTTCTGTAGTTTGCATTTTTTTTTCTGTTTTATTCTTTGTAAAGCACTTTGTAAACCTTGTATTTAAAAAATGCTATATAAATATAGTGTATTATTATTATTATTATTATTATTATTATTATTATTAACTTTTTATTTGTTTGTCCTACAGGATGAATGCCATTAAAGAGGTCGCCGCCCGCTGTCCCCTGGCCATCAACGAGGACCTGCTGAGAGACCTGGCGCAGTACAAGACCCACAAAGACAAGAGTCAGTTACAAACCGTTATGAGCCCCTATTGTTATGAACACTGTCGTCATGCCAGTGGGATGTTAGTAACATGTGTGTTTATTTCTTAGATGTCATGATGTCTGCCAGAGGTCTGATCCAGCTCTTCAGGAACCTGGGGCCCCAGATGCTCCACAAGAGAGACAGGGTGAGACTTTGATTTGTTTAATAAAAATATATTGGGTCAGCTCTTACTGTAATACAAAATGTTCACGGTCATGTGCAACATATAACCCTTCAATATCCTTGCTAATATTACTTTCAATATCATGTGCAATATTACTTACTTTACTTGTCTATTTTACTTTACTTATTTTACTTAATTGACCCTACTTTTATTGTTATTCTATCAGGCTCTGGTGTTGGAATTTTCTTCGGGATTAATAAAGTTCTACCTTACCTTACTTTATCTTATTGATTAATTTTTAGTGACATTTTTAGCACATACAGTGATTTAATAAAATATAATAAAATGATTGGTCAAAGCAAACCCGATCTGCACACTATGCGTCGACAGCGAAAAATATACTGAGCCAATTGTGTCACAAGTTACATGTCATGTACATGCCACAACAAATAATGGCAGACTTTTCAACTTTTCTGACAACTGAGTGTGTTGCTGGTCCCCCAGGGGAGGCCCACCGAGTCGTCCACAGAGGCCAGGATCCTGAACTACGGGGAGCTGGAGGCCAAGGACTACATCCCCGGAGCCGAAGTCCTGGAGGTGGAGGAGAGCACCAAGGAGGGAGAGGAAGACGGTGAGGAGCTGGTCTGGATTACACCTGAAGCTGAGTGGACTTCAGCAACGCTCTCTCTTGTTTGTTTCATTATCTCGGAGTGAAATACCCCCCTTAAGAACATCTGAATATTAACACATAAGATATCACATTTAACTTCAAAGGTGTACTTAACAGGAACAATATGGTAGAGGGGGTACATTAGTAAAAACGTGTTTGAGAACCACTGGTTTAGTGGTTAGGGTGTTGGCCGAAAGGTCCTGGGTTCGATCCCCGATGTCCGCGTCCTAACCTGTGTCTGAATTCACTGCACGCTGCTTCGGATAAAAGCGCCTGCTTTAGTGACTCGATAGTAATAGTACCCGGATGGTTAATGACATACTTTTATACTTTTACACATGCATTAATACATTTTACGCTTCAACAGACGGCTGGGAAGAAGCCAGTATTAGTGACGATGATGAAGATGGCGAGTGGGTGGACGTCCACCACTCCTCTGATGAAGAAACGGGTGCCATCGTAAGGATAGCTGTGTGTGTGTGTGTGTGTGTGTGTGTGTGTGTGTGTGTGTGTGTGTGTGTGTGTGTGTGTGTGTGTGTGTGTGTGTGTGTGTGTGTGTGTGTGTGTGTGTGTGTGTGTGTGTGTGTGTGTGTGTTAAGAGATAAGTTTTTTTTATTAATCCCAATTTGCGATTTGACAAATTCTGCTTTTTTTTTATTACAAGAAAAGTGCCGAAAGTATATCAAATATGCACAATAAGACCAGTAGTAATGTCAATGTAAGAAATGCAGAACTTGCAGACGACTGTCTACTACTGTGACAACCTGTTGTTTAATCTCCCGTCCGTCCCTTCCCAGGTGGAGAAGCTCCAGAGCATCCCGGTGGAGGAGCGCAAGGCGAAGGCCGCCGAGGTCAGCGTCAGCCGGCTCCTCACCCAGGAGGACTTCAAGAAGATCCGCCTGGCCCAGATGTCCAAGGAGGTGAACTCTGCCCCCGGCAAGGGCCAGAAGAGGAGGAACGTGGACCTGGACGAGGAGGAGGGCGGCGGCAGGTAAGCAGCTGGAGACGGGATTAGATGAGATGACTCGGTTAGATTAAATGACTAGATTCAACTAAACTACTAGATTAGTTTACTAGATTAAATTATATTACTAGATTAGATTAGATAAAATTACTTACTTTATTCATCCCCAAGTGGCAAATTTGGTTGTAGCAGATACACATATCACCATCATATCAACATATCACCATAAATACTTTTACCATACGGTAATTATACAAATAGGAATAAATTAAAGTAATCAAAATATAAAATAAATGAAAATAAAATTGCAGTGTTTACAACATTGTATGTACATAATAATATGCAAATACACAACTGTGCTTCATCTTTCTAATCCTTTGTATCCGAGTCGCTGATATCTGATGATGATGGGGTGAATGGTCTTTTTCAGAGGAGAGCTCCTGAGTTTGAGGAACATTGAACTGCTGCACAAGAAACCCAAGGCAGACAAGGAGAGCAGACTGGCCACCGCGCAGGTAAGACATTGTACCAATTGTATTTTATTATATTATTCGTTGTTTTGTTGTATGTTTTTGTACTATGTAAAGCACACACGGAACCAGAAAAAGTTGTATGAAATGCGCATTACAAATAAAGTTGAATTGAAACCCCATCATGGGGAATTCCACATTCAGTTCCCCTTCACCCAGTTAGCGTTTACAACCAAGATGGCCGTCAGGTGAATAAGGCCCATCCGCTCAATTCACTATGGTGTTTTTATTTTGATATTTTTTGTTTCCCACCAACAGGCTGGCCGGTCGGACAGGAAGGACTTTGCGAGGAAGCACAGCAAGCTGAACCCGTTCGCCAGCACCAGCAACAAGGAGAAGAAGAGGAACAAGAACTTCATGATGATGCGACACAGCCAGAACGTCCGGACCAAGAGCAAGCGCTCCTTCAGAGACAAACAGGTGAGCCGGACAGATCTCCAAAGGTACCGGGTTCGATCCCCAGGGTCCACAGTCAGCTAAATGTGGGTGTGCTTGAACAAGACGCCGAACCCCGGCTTTGTCTGGTCATTGTAAATGTGCAGTCGTTAATTTGAACAATAAATAGAAGTGCTGTTGTTGCGTTTCAGTAATATTTTGTTGGATTTGTTTTTTTGTTTTTTTCTCCTAGATCGCACTACGAGACGCCCTCCTAAAAAAGAAGAAGCAGTACAAATAACGCGTCTAGCGATGATAATGATATTATTATTTGTATTTACTCTGTTGATGCGGTTTTTCTGTCCTATGAGAAGTGTGCCTACATACAGTTTTATTGACATCAATATTGTCTGTAGTCCTTGGCCCAGTTGAGGATGTTTCAATTCTCCTGAAATAAACATTTTGATGATTCCTTGTCAGTTTGTATTGTTTGTCATTTATTTTGTAAAAATAAACCTGTTGCTATTTTTATATCTGGCTGTAATTTAGCATAAAATTCAGCATAAAAGCACTTTGAACCTGTATGTAACCTGTACTTCAAAGATAAACCCTTCAACCTAACCCCTGGTGCTCGCTATTTGGGGCCCCAAGTGCCAAAAAAAATTATAAAAAGCTTAAGTTAATCCGCCCCGTGTCCGGTGGCAAACAACATTCCTCGCCGCGGTCGATTCATCATCGACCAATCGGAATGTAAACAGCTCAAAGATGGACGTCGGGGACCGCACCGCACAGCACCGTGTTCTTCTCACCGCTTTGCTTGAGGTTGATTCTGTTGGAGAGTATGACACCGTGACCATGGCGGACTACAACAACATCACACCGGGAATACCCTACCTCGCCGCCAACGCCACCTCCACCCCAGGGAACGGATCCCTCGACGAGGGGCTCCCAGGTATTATACCTGCTGTCCTCCCGTGTTTTACACTTCTCTCCCGCTGTCTTCCCGTTTAAATATTTTCCCGTAAATATCCTGTATTTTTAACTTTTCTCACAAAAGGATTATAGGAACACAAACCATTTAATAACCACCTAATTGTAGTCTCATGTAGGAACTACATGTGACTACTACATGTAGGAACTAGTTAACCCAATCCTTGGCTGAACTGATAATTTAGTGCTGATTTTAGGATTCACTGTGTGCACCCTTGTCTCAATGTAATGTGGTATATTCTTCTCGGCAGGGCTGGATTAAGATGGCCAGGGGCCCCTAGGCTACAGGCAGGTTGATGTAGGCCCCCCACCATAAAGGACCGGCCTCGGGGTTGCGCGATTGTTGAGGGGGGGGGGGGGGGGGGTTGCGCGATTGTTGACGGGGGCCGCGATTGTCGACGGGTAAATGTTATTTGTTTTTTTTCTGGCCAATCGGGGGCCCCCTGGCAGGCTGGCACACGTGGGGCCCCTAGGCTGCAGCCATATCTAGCCTGTGCGTTAGTCCGGCCCTGCTTCTCGGCTGCCAGAATGCTGGTCTGTGGATGATGAAATGATGGAGGTCCGCTCCCAAAAGTGTCTGAGTAAATAACTTTTTATTTAACAGAGAACACAAGCGGGAAGTCATTCAATGCATTGAATTGTCCGAAACCTCTCGAACCGGCCCAGTGGGGTCCGAATCTGAACTGATCTTCCTAATACACACACTTCTTACAAAGTCAGCTATGCCATAATTGGCTCGCTTCCGAAGACCGAAACTGTACTCCCAGTTAGCAGATAACGTTTTAGATTTACGATCAAAGACAAACTCTCACAATCACGTATGCAAGCCTTTCCAAGGCCATGGGAAAGAGCTTCAGGGTACACTGTTGGCACTTAGGGATATCTGTATGTCTCCATATGTTGTGGAAGAACTCATCTGTGTTCTTCTCCTAAAACGGAAACATTCTTTATGTAAAGGATGAATGAATATGATGAATAAAAGAAATAAGGAGAACAACCTGTAAATGTATAACAGAAAATACACTACAGTAGGGTTAGGGCATCCTCAAGGATGCCTATACAGGTTGTGGACATTTTTATTTATAATAGTTCATAGTTTTTTATTATTATTGTATCCATTCTTTTAATAAATTCTTTAAATTATTTTATTCTACTACTATATTATCTTTTTTCCCCCTTTTTTGGCCCTTGGATTGTGTGGTTTTTATTCTTGAATTCACCTTTTATTATTGTCTTTGGTTAATTTTGCTGACATTTAAAAGCACTTTGGGCTGCATTCTCTGTACGAAAAGTGCTATACAAATAAAGTTAATCATTATTATTATTAATATTAATATTAATATGATTATTGGCTGAACTGATATTTTAAAGCAAGTGCTGATTCTAGGATTCACTGTGTGTACCCTTGCCTCAATGTAAGGTAAAATGTCCCCTTATTTTTTTAAACCACAATGTTGACAGCCAGCGGGAGCCTCCACGCGGTCCTCGGCGTGTTCCTCACCGCCATGCTGGCCATGGTGGTCTTCTCCCTGGGCTGCACCGTGGAGGCGTCCAAGCTGTGGTTCCACCTGCGCAGACCCTGGGGCGTGCTGGTGGGGCTGGGCTGCCAGTTTGGGCTGATGCCCCTCACAGCTTACCTGCTGGCGTCGGGCTTCGGCGTGCGTCCGCTGCAGGCGGTCGCCGTCGTCATGATGGGCTGCTGCCCCGGCGGGGTCATCTCTAACATCGTCACGTACTGGCTGGATGGGGACATGGACCTCAGGTACCGCAGAACTGGACCTGTACTGTATGGTGGTTGTTTTGGTGTGAAATGAAAAATGACCATGTACAGACCGAGATGAAATCATTATTTACTGTATTGTTGTGTATTTAAACATAAGTTTCATTAAAGCTGCAGTAGGTAAGAAGGGTCCACCTTTTCCCCCACCATGTTTATGATACAAAGAAATAACTTTGCAACCAGCGGGTACTGCTAACTAGCGTGCACAATGTTGATTGAAAGCCAGGGGTGTACGTTTTTTCTCTTTGAGCTTCTCTGATTGGTGAGGCGTGGGATTGGAAAAATCTCTGCACTGCTGCAACACTGCATGAAACTCCCCCACATAACAACCTAACAGTAGGCCGTGCATCACTGTGTCCACGTTAAGAAATGTTTTGGAGCAAAAAAAACAAAAAAAAATTAATCTTGCCAACTGCAACTTTAATACTGTCTTAAATCATATAAACCGATAGAAGGGGGCAGGATACTATAGTGGCTAGGCTGTTCCACAAAAAGTTTCTGGGTTTGATCCCCAATGTCCTAGAGCACGATGCCCTAACCCCATCCGACTCATGATTGACACATATCTGAAATTGACTAAGTTTGTTATGGATGAAAGCATCTGCTTTTATCTAAATAGCTCAGAGGGTGATTAGAAGCAGGGGACGTTATCCAACCAACATCAGTAATTAGACGCACATCAAAGTGTTCAGCTCTCTCAACGATTTCCTTAATGTCTCCCCATCTTCCAGTATCACCATGACAACCTGTTCCACCATGCTCGCGTTGGGAATGATGCCGCTGTGCCTCTACGCATACACACACTTCTGGGTGGAGACGGCACACATCAAGATACCCTATTCAAATATGGGTACAACTACTCTTCTATGTAACTTAATTCAAATGAAAATGCAATCCGAATAGCATTTAAATGTTCCACTTACGTGAGCAATATTTGGTTCATAATGAAAATTAAAATTCAATAACAAATTTGCATTTTAATTTTCGTACTAGATTGCAATTTCTCTGACAAATTGAAAATTAAAATGCAAACGGCTTTGCATGATCCGAATTATGCTTACATAGGTGGGCATTTTAAAATGCTATTGTGAGATTACATTTTCATGTTTGAATTTACATTTGAATATTGTCAACCATAAAGCGAGGCTAGTCTTTGAAAATGAAAATGCGAATGCCATTTAAATTTTTATTTTATTTGTATACATACATTAAGTTAACCATATGCCATACTCTTCTCTATATGCTGACTGACAAGTCGGTCTCCTGGTGCTGTTTTAATGTTAAAACATTTTTTAAACATTCTTTTAGACAGAAAAAATACATTTATATATTAATCTAATCTATAGTCTAATTTTTGGCTGCATATCTTCTGTGATATTGAACTGATGTATTCCCTGTCAAAGGTATCACTCTTCTCACCCTGGTTGTACCCGCGGCGTGTGGCATGGCTGTTAACTACAAATGGCCTAAAGCTGCAAAATGTATCCTGAAGGTATGTCATTTTGTATTCCCTTTATTGTGGCGTTAAATGTACTTTATTTTCTAATATGTGTAATTAGACATTGATCATTAATGCGAAATACACTGAAGGAATGATTGACATGTGATGTGTCCAATGAGAGCGGCCCGCTGTGTTTGTGTGATAGGTGGGCTCTGTGGTCGGGGGCGTGATGATACTGGTGGTGGGCGTGGCCAGTGCTCTTATGTATCATGGCTCCTGGCAAACGGACACTTCGCTCATCGTCATCGCCTCCATCTTTCCTCTGATTGGCTACAGTGCCGGCTTTGTCATAGCGGTCATCTGCAGGCAGCCATGGCCAAGGTACACCTCACTTTTATTCAAAGCGACTTACAATGAATTCCCTTGATAACCCCATTAATGAGGAAGGGGGTATGTCATTAATGAGGAAGGGGGTATGTCATTAATGAGGTAGGGGTATGCCATTCATGAGGTAGGGGTTACACCATTAATGAGGTAGGGGTTACACCATTAATTTATAGTAGTATCTATAGTATTAATAGTTAATAGTTTTTTTATTATTATTTTATCCATTCTTTTTAATAACTTTTCTTTTAATTATTGTATTGTACTACTATATTATCTTTTTTCACCCTTTTTTTGCCTCTTGGATTGTGTGGTTTATTCTTGAATTTTCTTTTTATTACTGTTTTTGGTTTATTTTGCTAAAATTTAAAAGCGCTTTGGGCTGCATTCTCTGTACGGAAAGTTAATCATTATTATTATTATTATTATTATTATTATTATTATTATTTGGGTTCAAACCCACCACCTTTCGCCTGGGAATCAAACACCACTACACTAACCTGCCCTCTTCTTAGTGGTCAACAAAAACAGCAGGAGTACTTCAGGACCAACTCCTAACCCCCCCCCCCATACTGAGAACAGCATGTATACTTATTTTAACCCAGTGACCTTAGCTATAGTAAACTCCTTGCATAGCGCTCACGTCTCTCTCACACACACACACACACACACACACACACACACACACACACACACACACACACACACACATGGTTGTTAGATGCCGGACCATCGCCATGGAGACGGGCGCCCAGAACGTCCAGATCAGCTCCACCATGCTGCAGCTCTCCTTCCCTCCCGAACAGCTGGTGGTCATGTTCACCTTCCCCCTGATGTACGGCTGCTTCCAGCTGCTCCACAGCCTGCTGCTGGTCTCAGGTGAGCTGCAGGACACCCTAAACAAAGTCCTTTCATTTACTCATTTTAGTGGTAGTGCAAAACAAAGTCACGACCCAGTTTGTGAGATGTCCTCAGAAGAGGTGGGTCTTCTTGAAGACCCACCAGGTTCTGCAGCCTGTGTGCAGCGAGGTCGCTAATGCCACCATCAAGGCACCCCGCGTGAGAAAAGTAATTATAGGCATTTCCCCCCCAGCCGAGCCGGTGTCCTAAAGTCTGGTGTGGTGCTGCTGACGTGTGAAGAGTTTTTAATTTTTATTTCCTGCTATTGATCATTAATTGATGAGTTCTATTATCTCCAGAGCAAATGGCAGTTTCAAAGTATGTCTTTTTCTTGTTTATCTTCCACGTTGCTGTTTGCAAAACGAGATACCGGCATGCTAGTTTTTTTTTTTTTTTTTTACTTGTAAATAACTTAAGTGAGCAAAGGTCGCTTTGAATTGTTTACAGTCTACCAGCTGTGGAAGCACATCCACGTTTGGAGATCTGGGAAATGCGGCGGCGGCGGCGGCGGCGGTGGTGAGGAAATACAGAGCGTTCCCGACCGCCGAGAACATCTGGATGATGTCATCCACGCCGGACGCGGAGAGACGAACGCAGCGTTTGAACATGATGCCCACTGTAGCGACGGCCCTGTACCTCGGTCAGAGCTTGGCCCGAAGCAGGACGCCGACGTTGAACCTGCCGCCACGCCAAGCCACATTCAGGACGATGCGTAGGCTACAGCCGCCTCGAAAACGTTGTCTATCCCAAGGAATTTCGGAAATATTTGTGGTTGTTGTATTTTCTATCTTGACTTTCTATTTGGCTAGCTGTTGTCATTTACCTTAATGGCTTTAGTTGATCATTCAAATACTTACATGATGCATTTTGTTTTTACATCATCAACTGAAATACCACCTATATGCCCATTTCTAATGTACTACCGCCAGGGGCGGACTGGCCATCGGGCAAATTCCCCCCCCCCCCGGTCAACAATCGCGCAACCCCAAGGCCAGTCCAGGACAAAATTGCCCGGGCCGATTTTTGTTCCCAGTCCGCCCCTGACTACCGCCAGTATTCGATGAGTTGATATATTTTTGTGGAAACTAAAGAAATATTATACTCTAACTGACCTTTTTCTTTCTTTCTTTCTTTTTTTCCCACCCTTTTAAATAAACCATTTGATATGTGATTCATTGTCTGGTGCATTGACCTCCGACCCCTCCTGTATTGATGAGCCACTCAGAGCAGGGCAGGCAAAACCAATTGAAGGTCTCCACCCCATAAGACCTGCCAGACCTGTGTGGGGCCTGTGTGCGGTCCTCGTCGTCATTGGACCAGGACGTCCTCGCGGCAGGACCAAGACCTGGACTAGAAGGACCTCTCAGAAACACAGCGGGGGACAAGAAGACACACCATCATGCATTTGAGAGGCGCCCTCGTGTTCACCAGCGCTGTCTTTGCCTTTGTGAGTGTTTCCAGAGCACAGGTGTACGAGCCCAGCCTGGGGAGGTGTAAGTAAAGTGTCTGTGTCTCTGTCTGTGTGTCTCTGTCTGTGTGTCTCGGTCTCTCTTGTCTCTCTCATTTCGTCATTTACAAAAATATTTCCATGAATGCCATCGTAATTTAAAGTGCATATGTTTGTGAGGGGGAAAAAAAGGTGTGTCTGTGGGGGTGCAACCCAGTCGCCAGAAGCATTCGTTGACAGTTGACAGTTTTCGCGAACTCCGGATTACGTCGCATTTCAACGTAAAATAGCGTGTTTTACCGGCAGTATCCGCGCGTGGCGATGTGGAGGCGCCTGAAGAAAGCACAACCAACGAGGACATTTCCTGGTTAAAATAGCCTACATAAATTCCTGGTTATAAAATACATAAATTATAATTATTTGGAGACTTCCCATCGCTGCCAGTACGGCGAAGGTGACGGTGATGCAGGGTTGCCAGCTTCGCGGTTTTCTCGCCAAATTGGGCGGTTTTCTCACCTTGTCTCCCTGTCTGGCTGTTCTCTTTCACCCTGTCCCTGTCCTCTTGCACCCTGTCTCACTGTTCCCTTGCACCCTGTCTCACTGTCCCCTTGCACCCTGTCTCCCTGTTCTCTTAGACCCTGTGTCCCTGTCCTCTTGCACCCTGTGTCCCTGTCCCCTTGCACCCTGTCTTCCTGTTCTCTTTCACCGTCTCCCTGATCTCTTGCACCCTGTCTCCCTGTTCTCTTTCACCCTGTCTCCCTGTTCTCTTTCACCGTCTCCCTGTTCTCTTTCACCCTGTCTCCCTGTCCCCTTGCACCCTGTCTCCCTGTCCTCCTGCACCCTGTCTGCCTGTTCCCTTGCACCCTGTCTCCCTGTTCTCTTAGACCCTGTGTCCCTGTCCTCTTGCACCCTGTCTCCCTGTTCCTTTGCACCCTGTCCCCCTGTTCTCTTAGACCCTGTGTCCCTGTCCTCTTGCACCCTGTGTCCCTGTCCCCTTGCACCCTGTCTCCCTGTCCCCTTGCACCCTGTCTCCCTGTTCTCTTTCACCGTCTCCCTGATCTCCTGTTCTCTTTCACCGTCTCCCTGATCTCCTGTTCTCTTTCACCGTCTCCCTGATCTCCTCCCTGTCTCCCTGTTCTCTTTCACCGTCTCCCTGTTCTCTTTCACCCTGTCTCCCTGTCCCCTTGCAACCTGTCTCCCTGTTCTCTTTCACCCTGTCTCCCTGTCCTCCTGCACCCTGTCTCCCTGTCCCCTTGCACCCTGTCTCCCTGTCCCCTTGCACCCTGTCTCCCTGTCCCCTTGCACCATGTCTCCCTGTTCTCTTTCACCGTCTCCCTGATCTCTTGCACCCTGTCTCCCTGTTCTATTACACCCTGTCTCCCTGTTCGCTTACACCGTCTCCCTGTTCTCTTTCACCCTGTCCCTGTCCCCTTGCACCCCGTCTCCCTGTCCCCCTGCACCCTGTCTCCCTGTCCCCTTGCACCCTGTCTCCCTGTCCCCTTGCACCATGTCTCCCTGTTCTCTTTCACCGTCTCCCTGATCTCTTGCACCCTGTCTCCCTGTTCTATTACACCCTGTCTCCCTGTTCGCTTACACCGTCTCCCTGTTCTCTTTCACCCTGTCCCTGTCCCCTTGCACCCCGTCTCCCTGTCCCCCTGCACCCTGTCTCCCTGTTCTCTTTCACCGTCTCCCTGTCCTCTTGCACCCTGTGTCCCTGTCCTCTTGCGCCCTGTCTCCCTGTCCCCTTGCACCCTGTCTCCCTGTCCCCTTGCACCGTCTCCTTCTTCCCTTGCACCCTGTCTCCCTGTTCTCTTTCACCCTGTCTCCCTGTTCTCTTTCATCCTGTCTCCCTGTTCTCTTTCACCATCTCCCTGTTCTCTTTCACCCTGTCTCCCTGTCCCCTTGCACCCTGTCCCCCTGTTCTCTTTCACCCTGTCTCCCTGTCCTCCTGCACCCTGTCTCCCTGTTCCCTTGCACCCTGTCTCCCTGTTCTCTTAGACCCTGTGTCCCTGTCCTCTTGCACCCTGTGTCCCTGTCCTCTTGCACCCTGTGTCCCTGTCCCCTTGCACCCTGTCTCCCTGTCCCCTTGCACCCTGTCTCCCTGTCCCCTTGCACCCTGTCTCCCTGTCCCCTTGCACCCTGTCTCCCTGTTCTCTTTCACCGTCTCCCTGTTCTCTTTCACCCTGTCCCTGTCCCCTTGCACCGCGTCACGAGGACATTTCCTGGTTATAAAATAGCCTACATAAATTCCTGGTTATAAAATACATAAATTATAATTATTTGGAGACTTCCCATCGCTGCCAGTACGGCGAAGATGACGGTAATGCAGGGTTGCCAGCTTCACGGTTTTCTCGCCAAATTGGGCAGTTTTCTCACCTTTCTCACCTTTTGAACATTTTAACTGACGTCAAAATAGATGTGGAGCTTGTTCTAGACATTTATCATGATTCATTGATGATGCTCTATTTCCATTTTGAGCGCTGGGTTTAAAAATGGTGCCTTTGGTGTAGGCTACTTGACACACTGGTAACCGACTGGCTTAGCAACAGATTCAAAGTCTTGTAAGGAGTAATCGTTATAAGTAAAAAAATCACTTAAACTGAAGACATTTATTTACTGAATGTTGCAAAAAGGCAACCCGACACTATCAAGCCACCACCATGTGTGCAGGGGCAATGGACCACATGCTTAACATGTCAGAATGAAAAAGAAAGTTTAGTCTCTAACACCTAAAGTAGCATTTTTCGGGGCAAAATTGCGAGCCAGTCTAATGGGATCCAGCAAATAACCCTCATCCTCCTGCACTGCTACTGCTGCAATCACAAAAACAGATGAAACCTCACCTTTGACACTGCAATCAGAATGTCAATAATTGCAAATTATTGAGTGTGTATGTCAAATGTTTTAAACACTTATCTGTTTTCAAATATAATGATGGTCCCCCATGACATGATGTAACATGATTTTTGAAAGAATTTGTTTTAAAACTTTTCTTTATAGATAAGATTTAATTCGGAAATATACCGTCAGACTAGAACAGGTGGAATTTTTTGCACTGTGGTGTGCTTTCGTGAATTTATAGTGATTTGATAAATTAAGCCCTATATGTTGTTAAAATAGCAGTGCACCCGCTTGCCTTCACCCTCACACAGCAGTGCTAGCCGTTGGTTGCAAGCAAGATTTTTTGGCCCATTTATGAAAATGTGTGTGGAAGAGCAAATTTGCAGCAGATTCATAGGAGTTGATTTTAAGACGCTTCCTGAATAGTAAATGTTATGATAATTATTGTTATTATTATATCATAATTATAAAAACTGACCACAAAGCCTTCACACACAATTATGAACTGACTTACTTTCCGTCCTCTCTTTTTGATAATGTGTGAGTAGGGGGAGATTCCTCGCTTCCCCTTGTCAACACACTCCTCACAGCTCAGCGCTCCTGGGAGAGTTGTGCCTCTCTTGATTCAAAACTATCTCAGTACAAAATCATCCAACAAATGATGTAATGATTGTGTACAAACTAGAAAACTTAATACACAAACTTAAACAATCATTTCAATCTGCTATTCTCTACCAATTAAAGTTTTTTTTACCATGTTAATTATTGTAGGCTTCAGACACATTTGAAACAATATAATGTGCATTTTTTTTTAAAACCTGTTGTTGAAGAATTATTGTTTTGCATGTTTTTAAATTGACATCATTTGCAAGTACTATCCTTACCTGCAGAAGGTACATCACAGATCTGGTGCCGCTCCTGCAGATGAAGCCATTCCTGTCTGTGATGTATGCAAAAGGCCACTCAGGAAAATGTGATGTAAATGTAAGGCGTTATTGTAAAGTGTGCCTCACATGATGAACCTTAGATGTACCGCTTCAGTCAGACTAATTAATGGTTAATGGTGATTCGTCTGCTGCTGACTTAATGTGAAAAAAAAAAAAAAGATTTGATACTTTTACAAACAGTTGCAATGATCTATTCACAATAATAGTCATAGAATAAGGCAACGTTTATTGCCACATCCAACCCATTTCATGTGTGTGGTAGGCTTCACTTCAGAGTTTCAGCACCTCGGACAACAGTGCAGGGTTGCCAGGTCCTGTAAAACACGTCCTGCCCACACACTGTTCAAAATCCACTCAAAATGTCCTTTTTGGGTGCAGCCCAAATAAAAAGATGCCCCATGTTGGCCAAGGTTTTGAAATTAATAATATTTGAGGGAACTTTTTCTTCTATTCTTTGTTGTTGTTGTTGTAGCAGCAAAATGCATTGTGTGTGTGTGTGTGTGTGTGTGTGTGTCCACTGCCCCACCCCGCCCATCCTCTGGTGTTTAATAGTTCTGAGTTTTCATAAAAATTATACAGTAGGCCTACATATTACACCCCAATTGTTTCTGTGGTGGGGTTTGAAAGTACCCAAGAAAACCGGGACCCGCGACTTTGAGGTTTACACCCGCGACTCCGTTTTCAAAACAGCCCAATTTGGCGAGAAATCCGCGAAGCTGGCAACCCTGCATCACCGTCACCTTCGCCGTACTGGCAGCGATGAGAAGTCTCCAAATAATTATAATGTATGTATTTTATAACCAGGATTTTTTTACAACCAGGAAATGTCCTCGTTGATTGTGCTTTATTTGTTGTTTTAATATTTGTAACTATGGATACAAAGTGCAAATTACAGTACCGAATTACCAGTGATACCCTATGTTGTTGTTTTTTTAATGTATTTTTTAATTTATTTTTTTTATATGAGGAAAAGTAAACCGTGTGGTTGTGCTTTCTTCAGGCGCCTCCACAGCGCCACGCGCGGATACTGTCGGTATAACACGCTGCTTTACGTTGAGATGCGACGTAATCCAGGGTTCACCAAAACGTACCTGAACTAGAAGGACCTCTCAGAAACACAGCGGGGGACAAGAAGACACGCCATCATGCATTTGAGAGACGCCCTCGTGTTCACCAGCGCTGTCTTTGCCTTTGTGAGTGTTTCCAGAGCACAGGTGTACGAGCCCAGCCTGGGGAGGTGTAAGTAAAGTGTCTGTGTCTCTGTCTGTGTGTCTCTGTCTGTGTGTCTCGGTCTCTCTTGTCTCTCTCATTTGTCATTTACAAAAATATTTCCACGAATGCCATCGTAATATAAAGAGCATATGTTTGTGAGGGGGGAAAAAAGGTGTGTGTGTGTGTGTTAATTTTATGAGGTAAGTATATTATAGCCTACTTAAATGAATAACATGGCATGACTGTCATATAACAGCTCTGAGCTACAGTTTCATGACTTCACATTTCTGCCCAGTTCATTTGCAATATTGCAACTATGGTAGCAATGTAATATACGTTTAAAGAAAATCATTATTAATAATCAGAGGCGGTCCTGGCTACATTTGCGAACCATCCCTTGGGCGCCCCCCCCCCCCCCCCGCCCCGCCCCCGCCCCGGCCGACAAACAGGACAAAACAATATATTATATTATTTGCATTATTTTATTACATATAATCTTAGATACAAAAACAAGAACCATCCCTATTTTTCAACCTGTTTAGAACATTAACCTAACAACAGGTATGAAGTGCAATCTAAAACTTGACTTTTCTAGCCTTCTTTGATGCAAAATCATCAATTACATCATCATACGAAACCTGTTGTGCAACTGTATGATTGATGCTGATGATAGCAAGTCCAGAGAGACGCTCCTGTGACATAGTGGACCTCAAGTATGTTTTAGTAAGCTTCAGCTTGGAAAAACTCCTTTCTGCTTCAGCTACTGTCACTGGAAGGGTCAAACCAATTCTGAGCGCAGTCCACAGATTTGGGTAGACTGCAACACATGAGACTGAATGTGATTGGATAAATGCTCTAACATATAAAACAGCCCTCCAAATCTCAACCTGAGGCTGAAAGCAGTGCACCCAAGAGGAAAGAGTATAATTCTGGGAAATAATTTAATACATATTTGTGGAAAAATGTATCAAAATTCAATTTATATTCTGATGTTTACGCCAGCAGAGAAGGCCTTGCTGTCCCTGACGGCCCACCACTGTCGACATCATTACCTATCGCATTACCTTTTGCCAACGTCCGTTCACCCGTCAATCAACCTGATATTGTCTGATATTTATTTATTTATTAACATTTTTTTACACATAAACCAATCAATTACGTGTCGTGTAGCCAGGCATATGGGTCTATGTTAATTATGAAATACAATTTATTTGGAGGCAGTTTGTGTTGTGTGGCCTGATTTGGGTGTTGATATCTCATCACGACATTATATCGGGCGGATGTTCCGTAAAAAGATACAATCTGCGTCTCTCAACCGACCGTTTTTTCTACAGCTTCAAATGTGGCTCCGATAGTTTTTTTGAAGTAGTACGATGTCCACTTCAGAATCGCGGAGATGTTAGTAAATTTCCGCATGTAGGCTAGTGTGCAGCTCGCTTATCAGTCGCCCCCCTCCCCTTGCCTCTCGGACGCACAACCTGTATGACTCTCAGCAGCAAGTTGACGTGACAACGAGGGCGCCCCAGCGCCCACTCCACTAGCCTGACATGGAAATGAGCGGTAGTCTAGAAAACTGGCGAGTTTTGTTTTGAGTTTAGTTTTTCTTTTATTTCTTCTTTTTTTGAGGGCGCACTCGTTTTTTTGTTTTTTTTTTAGGGCGCACTCGTTATTTTTTTTTTTTTTGAGGGCGCGCTCGTGCGCCCCCACATAGATTGCGCCCTGGGCGGTCGCCCACATTGCCCATCGGTAAAACCGGCCCTTATTATCTTGCCTATATGCTATATGAATGAAAATAAGTTTGTAAAAAACACTGCGTCACAAATGGATGACTTATCTATATATAAACTTAGATGTTTAGTGCCCCAGTATATTTAGATACTCAGGGCTAAACTGAGGAGGACGATGGGGACGTTACACAGAGGCTATCAAGGTTTTCCAGGGTCCTGGGTCCTGGGTCCAGGATCCTGCCGACACTGAGATAAGCCTTGTTTAAAATGCTGACCTGGTCCCCCAAAGCTGTTAATTACACAGCAAGACATTACCATATCTTTCAAACCCTTTTGTCATGCATTCCTGAAATACACTTTTCCCCACATACAATTATACATACAAATGCAGTCGTCCTTACTCAATTAAACACTCAATTAAACAAGATCAATTTAACTTTGTTACATTAAAAGTTGAATCATTGCACTCTTTATGAGTGGATTCCACAATCACATTGTGGTATTGTAGTCAATTGGTTGAATGTATGTTTATTGTTTGAGTAGAAGTGATTTTCGTTGTGCTCATCCATGTTGCTACACATCTTTGTGTTGACTCATTTGGTAGGTACAAGTATTTGTTTTCTTTGATTTGTTACTTTACTCAAGATTGGTATTTGTCATACGTGTACTTCATCTCATAAGTACATCTGTGTAATTATGGCTGTTTTATATCATTTGAATTAATAAGGTGCCAATTGTATTTTATGTCAATTCTCTATTATCTGGGGAAGTCTGCAGAAGGAGATTAAGTGTAATGGTAAGTCCAGCTGGTGGGGAGCTGCCTAACCTGTAGGTCCCAATAGTAAACCATGCAGGTGGATGGGATTGGTTGGTGCATGGAGGAGGAAACCACAAAGTGAGCAAATATAACATGAAGACTGAGTCAGGAATACCAGTTCTTTGCAAACCAACACAGGCTTGGGTGTTACTTATTTACAAGTGATGATAAAAGTCTTGAAACTTTGGCTCTTATTTGGCTCTAAGTGTTAATTATCTACGACACAACTTTTTAATGACATTTACTAACAAAATAGGCCTACTGGTAATTCAAACTGCAGAGAGTCGGGAAACGATGGAGCCCTAGCCACAGCTGTTGAACGATGGCTAAGTTCGTGGAGCGTAAACTCATTTGCATTGTTTCTAATTCTAATTATAGATGTGAAGTACTTTGCTACAGGGATTGTGAGGGTTGTATTATTGTCATGATCAAAAAATATTGAAGTTACATTTTTGACCTTTTCAGTTGCTGCAGTGCACTAAACCTTTTCTCCAATCGTTATCTCAGTGATAGTGGCTTAGACATATAAACAAAGGTTGTACACACATCATTAAGTACAGTAATCCCACCTATTTAAGACTTGTAAACAAGTCAATACAAGTTCATGAATACATTCAAAATTGAGTGATTTAACATTTATGAATTAATGAACAGGTAGATATTTGGGATAGTTAAAAAAAAAATGGCTGGAAGTCAAACTCACTATCCTGGCCTGGCCTGCCCTGTTTCCTCAAATAACCAATGATCAACATGTGTTATCTCTCTTTATGTCTCTCTCTCTCTCTCTCTCTCTCTCTCTCTCCCAGCGGGGGCCCTTCGTGATGTGGTGGCCCCTGGGTGGTGGGAGGGGACGACTCCCACCAACTCCACCCCGCCCAGTAACAGCTCCTCGGTGTCAAGGGGGCTCCTCCAGGGCTTCTGCTTCCTAGGGGTTTCCATTGTGGGCTTCGGCTCCGCCATGGTGCCCATACGACACCTGGATGTTGGAGACGGTAAAGCACTTTGTGTTATCATTATTGTTGAATAATCACCATGTCCACATTTTTTAAATATATGGTTTGTCGCATTTGGCTCATTTGCAGTTACTTAATGGGGAACTTCACCAATTTTTAACCGGCTTTGTATCATTACAATTTGGGTAGAAATGAACAATGTTTATAAAACATTGTTCATATAAAAAGAAATGGTGGCCTCAATGGTTTGTAGAGACTAGACCACACAGGTGTGGATATGTCATGTAATACTATAATTATGTGTGTGTGTGTGTGTGTGTGCGTGTGCGTGCGTGTGTGTGTGCGCGTGTGTGTGTGTGTGTGTGCGTGTGTGTGTGTGTGCGTGTGTGTGTGCGTGCGTGTGCGTGTGTGTGAGTGTCGTGCGCTGCAGGTATGTTCTTCCAGTTGGTGTTCTGCAGCACCATGGGCGTGGAGGCCCTTGTGGTTTTCTTGATCCGCGGCTGTCCTCAGATCTGGGCTCTGGGCTTGCTGGCAGGCGTCCTGTATAGCTTGGGTATTTATTTCCTCTTAAAGCTGCAGTGTGTAGGATTTAGTGGCATCTAGCGGAAGGGACTTGGAGACAGCAGACATGGAATATAATATTCATAAGTATGTTTTATTAAGTGTATAATCCCATGAATCGTTGTAATTTTGTTTTGTTGTACTTTAGAATGAGCCCTTTATATCTACATAGGGAGCGGGTCCTCTTCCACGGAGGCTGCCATGTTGCACCGCCATCTTTCTTCTGTAGCCCAGAACTGACAAACGGCTCTAGAGAGGACACGTTTTTAATTTTGAATGATAATCGTTGTCTTACTTGTAAGCTATGAAGACCTAGTTGGACAGACTAATTAACTAAATACAATTTATCAAGGCATCACTTGACACTTGGCTACTCGATGCTGTCGTTAGACGATGACATCATTTTGTTACTGCCTACTGGCACCTTCCAGGCCAGTACAGGCCACCGTAGCTCCTCCTACGTCGTTGGAAAGGCAGGGGTGAGGGGAGGTGAGGTATTGAGTTGGTTGCAATCTGCAACCTCACCACTAGATGCTACTAGTAAATCCTACACACTGCACCTTTAATGAGGAACTCTCAGCATCTCTCTGTGAACTACATTTTTGTCGTGATAATATCGAGATAATAACTAATTTTCTCTTTATTTTGTCGTGATAACGAATGAATGAATATGTTATCTCGTAACAAGTTATTATCTCGTTATCTTGTCAAATCAATGTGGTTATGACATTAAAACCGGCACAAACATATTATACCACCCATGGCAGCTCTCGGCTTCTGTAGTATTCCTTATTACGGTGTTTGTCCGTTTTTTATGTTAATTTTGTGTCACTATCATGTGTCCCCTAGGGAATTTGGCATCTGTGCCCATCATAAAGACCATTGGGCTTGGGCTAGGCTTTCTCATCTGGTCGGCCTTTTCCCTGCTCTTTGCGTGGGCCACCGCCAGGTACAAACTCATTGCTTTTGTTTTGTCCATCTCTGTTTTTCGACCTTAAGGCGACTCCATATTTATCAGACTCTCTGCCGTCTCCGTCTAGATTTGGCTTGTTTGGGATCGATCGACAAGACGTGCCTAATCCTACTCTCAACTATATTGGAACCGCAGTCATCACAATAAGGTTATGAATATTGAGGAATTAAATGTTCTGTTTTTTTCCTTTTTTCCAAGTCTAAATTAAGATTTCATTTTAACCAGTTAACAGTTGGATTCCAACAAACGTGTGGTTTTGAAAATACGCATAACATGTGAATCCTAAATGAATGTTACATCAATTAATTAATAAATGAATTCATTATTAAATTTCAGGCAATTTTGCATGTCCCGATGTTTTTGGGGTATTGCACCTCTCGACTTTCGTTTTCACCCCCCTTTTTTTTAGTACCATGATACTTTTCTTCCTTAAGACGGATGAACCGCCGCTCCGAAAGGAGAAAGAGGAGGAGGACGAACAGAAGCCTCTTCTCAGGAGAAACAGCGACACCTTAAGCCAGGTGGGACGTCTTGTCATTATGGCCACAGTTCATTTTGGTTTGGTTAATGATGGGGGATCATGTGTAATTGTGATTACTTAAGTAGTCCCATATAATTCCGTTTAGATGTTCATTTTGGCCTACAAATAGTTGATTTGCTGTGTGCAACTATAAGTAGGATTTTGTCATTGTGTTGTTGTTTCATTTAGGTAGTAAGATTAAGAGTGATTACGTTGAGGTAATGGTGAAGTGTAGCCAAGACCTTGTAAAATATCCAATGCAATATTGTGAAATATATGAAGAAAAAAAAGAAGAAAGTATAATATTAGTTGTTGTTAGTAGTAGTTGTAGTAGTAGTAGTAGTAGTAGTAGTATTGTCATTGCCACATAGTACAGCAATTGTAACATTAAAATACATATGGGTAATAATAATAACAATGTATTTCTTTAGCTTGGTACTCAACATAATGCCCTCAAGACACAGACCAGCTGGTATAACAGGCTCAGTCTGCTGACCAAAAGGATCCTGTATGTTTTCAACACTTTCCGTCCAATTATTATCATGATTATTGTTATGAGGATCCCACAGCTGTGCAGGGTCTCAGCTCCTCACGTGTACACCTTCTTATTTCACAAAGGGGATCCGTTCTTGCAGTCTTTACAGGATTATGCTATGGGTGTGCGTACACACCCATCATGTACATGAAGAACAATTCCTTGAAGAACGGCACGCACTTCCGAGGAGCCAGTCAGTTTGGTATGGGCCAAAAATCATCTTCACATGAGATAACAGGCTTATCATAAAGGAATTCAATTGTCTTTAAAAACATTACTTTAAACCTGCACTATGTACATTTTCCCACGTTTTGACTCGTGAATGGGCACGTTTTATTCTTGGGAAACTGTCTAGTTCAGATATTTTTTAATGGAGTAAAAAGCTGCAGTAAATAGCTGCACACACAAACACCCCCCCCCCCCCCCCCACACACACACACACACACGCACACATTTACACAAATATTTAAAACTTGGATATATCGGCCAATGGATGTTAACAATTGTAGTTTTTTTGTTTCTCTTTTTCAGACGTGGACTATCTTTTTGCATATATGATTGGGGTTAATGCACTGACCACAACCGTCTTTATCGGCTATTGCTTTGTTCTGAAAAACAGGCCTCATTTACCATCAAACTGTGTGGTGCCTGGTAAGCGATGGAAGAATGCATTTTACAAAATCAAAGCAAAGTCATTATTATCTCACCGTACTACAATTAAAATCCAGTTGTATTAGATTACACCTAAATGCATACATTATTTCTGTCACTTAGTCAATAGTCCAATTGAGTCGATAATCGTAGTTTCTGCTTCGGTAGTGTAGTCCTAAATATGCTGTGTTTTGCAGCTTTCCTCGCTGCATCGGTGCAGTTTGTGGCCTACTACACCTTCTTCGAAGCTTGCTATCACCTGGGAACAATCATCACGTACCCCATAGGCTCCACAGTATGTTTCCAACAGTGGCACTTTCCATAAGGTCTTCCTGCTTTAGGTCTATATGCAAAGGGTTTCTTACAACACAAATAGACTCAAAAACTTGTGTGTCTCCCTCAGTAAATAGCAGTCAAAGTATGTGGCATTGTTCGTATTGTTGTCATATGTTATGTGTAAAATATATTTAACATTGTAATTTCAATATTGACATTGAGCCTGACATTATTTTTGTAAGTTTGATTAATATGATGACCAAGCATGTCTTTGAGCCTGTCAAGTAATATGTTTATTTAAATGTACCTAATCTTTTTAAGGGTCCAGCATTGGTTGCTCTTTTATGGAGTGTATTTTACTTTAAGGAAATAAACGTGAGTATGAATCAACACACCTAAGGCATCATTTTATTTTGCATATCATTTTGAATTGATTTTACTTTATTCTTTTCATTTAGGGGACCAAGAATTTCCTCATCCTGGCGGTGGTCATCGTCACCGTTGTATGCGGAGTCACTTTGATTACTTTGTCAAAGATTGACCTCTGAGATCAATTAGACGTTCTGGTGTTTTAACGTCCGGGGTCTGTTTACAGACCCCCACATTTTTTTAAATTTGACATTTAAATGTATAATTACTTTTCATTTATGTATGTGTTAAAAATAAACATCATCATGTGGCTAATGTGACGAATGTATAATAGCACATATAACATTAAGCTGTAATATCCTCACATAGCCACAAGGGGACAGGAACAAATACATAAGCTGTAATATCTACACATAGCCACTAGGGAATAGAAACAAATATATAAGCTGTATTAACCGCACCTGGCCACCAGATGGCAGCACACATAATACACTGGGGGCGGGCGCTCAACACTAGCCAATCAGAGCATAGTATGCGTCATAGAGGCCACGCCTGCCCAGGTACTATCGAGGGCACGAGCAGCGGGTGGGCAGAAACTCTAAGGCAGCGTATCTGTTAGATATACGGCTAAGAGTCGCTCCACGCGTGAATGATACATACCCCTCCATTTGCTTCATAGATAATAGACATAAAGCTAAACAAATAAAGTGAGTTAAAAGCGATCCTGGCGGCCTTCTTCCTCAAAGAACATCACAACACTAATGGCAGTGGCACGACATGGTTGTCTTTGCATGATTTTATTTCTTACTTAAGTGTGTTGTGATTCTGTGCATCGCACACGCATCAATGCCATAGACGGAGAAGAAAACTACAATACCCAGAAGAAAATACAATACCAAGAGGAAACTACAATACCCACAGGAAACTACAATACCAACAGGAAACTTCAATACCAAGAGGAAACTACAATACCCACAGGAAACTACAATACCAACAGAAAACTACAATACCCACAGGGAACTACAATACCAAGAGAAAACTACAATACCCACAGGGAACTACAATACCAAGAGAAAACTACAATACCCACGGGGAACTACAATACCCACAAGAAACTACAATACCAACAGGAAACTTCAATACCAAGAGGAAACTACAATACCCACAGGAAACTACAATACCAACAGAAAACTACAATACCCACGGGGAACTACAATACCAAGAGAAAACTACAATACCCACAGGGAACTACAATACCAAGAGAAAACTACAATACCCACGGGGAACTACAATACCAAGAGAAAACTACAATACCAAGAGAAAACTACAATACCCACAGGAAACTACAATACCAAGAGAAAACTACAATACCCACAGGAAACTACAATACCAAGAGAAAACAACAATACCCACGGGGAACTACAATACCAAGAGAAAACAACAATACCCACGGGGAACTACAATACCAAGAGAAAACTACAATACCCACAGGGAACTACAATACCAAGAGAAAACTACAATACCCACAGGGAACAACAATACCAAGAGAAAACTACAATACCCACGGGGAACTACAATACCAAGAGAAAAACTACAATACCCACGGGGAACTACAATACCAAGAGAAAACTACAATACCCACAGGAAACTACCAAGAGAAAACTACAATACCCACGGGGAACTACAATACCAAGAGAAAACTACAATACCCACAGGGAACTACAATACCAAGAGAAAACTACAATACCCACAGGGAACAACAATACCAAGAGAAAACTACAATACCCACGGGGAACTACAATACCAAGAGAAAACTACAATACCCACAGGGAACTACCAAGAGAAAACTACAATACCCACAGGGAACAACAATACGTACAGGAAACTACAATACTCACAGGAAACTACAATACCAAGAGAAAACTACAATACCCGAAGGGAACTACAATACCCACAGGGAACTTCAATACCAAGGGAAAACTACAATACCCACAATACCAAGAAAACTACAATACCCACAGGGAACTACAATACCAAGAGAAAACTACAATACCTACAGGGAACTACAATACCAAGAGAAAACTACAATACCCACAGGGACCTACAGTACCCACAGAAAACTACAATACCCACAGGGAACTACAATACCCAGCGGCCATTGCGAACAGCGCCCGCACCGCTGCTAAAGGTGGCCGTCTCGTTGGCACACAAACGGATGGACCTAACCGAAAGTTGGTGACATTTTACCCATGGCCGCGAGATGAGGTAATTTAAAATACTATTTCTGCATTATTTCATGCTATGGTGACACGGACGTTGTCGTTGCAAACGCCTGCATTGAGTGTAGTATGTATAGTACGACTTGTTTATTGGGGGGGGGGGGGGCTTTGCTGTTCCCGGTGACGGCAGCCTAGCTAGCGCTAGCACTAGCAGCTAGCTGCTAGCTAGCTAGCCGGCTGGATGGATGGGGGGGTGCTGAGGGTCCTCACCCCGCTGCAGGCACGTCTCGCTGGGTAGGCCACCGGGTCGCTCCTCGGTCCCGTGAGGGGTGAGGCTCTGTAAGCCCGGAGCCTGGGAGGGTCTGGGTCACTTTAAACCTGCAAGTTTTCCTCCTTCCCTACTTTCTTTTCAGGGTGAGTTGTTGTATTAAAATTATGGTGGTGGTGGTTAAAGGTGGTGGTGGTTGAAGGTGGTGGAGGTGGCTGTCATGCACAGTGTTGGGGCTGAGATCAAACCTAAAGTTCATCCCATATGAACTGCTCTCTCCCCCCCCCATCTCCTCCAGTCTGGCTAATGCAATATAATAATTGTCCAAATCAAAGGGCACACAGGTGCTGACATGCAGTGTGTGTACATGTATGTGTCATCTCCTCCCAGACACAGTGTCTGGTGTGTGTGTTGACCAAACTATTGCCTAACCCAGGGAGGCTAGGCTGCATGAGCATGGAGGCGTTTATAGCAGTAGGCAGTTTATAATACACATTGTGTTTTATGCTGTATTACAGACTGTAAATATACTGTGATGTCAGGCTGTTTATCTAACTTTAATATTGTGATTGATGTATATTGCATGATGTTGTGTATCTAATTTGAATCACTTTGAACTGCTGTGTGTGTGTGTGTGTGTGTGTGTGTGTAGCAAAGCTTTTTGATAAGCTTTCTGTTTATTTTCTATTGATATGATTACAGATGTTAATTTTTATTGTATTGAATATTTCTTAGAACTAGTCTGAAGTTGCTACTGGCGGCCATCGGCCAATACGACCAGGGAACAGGAATGTGTGTCTGTGTTTAATGGACATTGATGGTTGTATGCTGAATTAATATAATATGACGTTGTTTGCCGTGACTCCCCTGTTCATCTCTGCCTCAGTGCCTTAAATGCAGCTTGCACATTTGCAAGCTGTTCAGCAGCAGTAGGTTTTTTAACTATATGGATTTGGGTCTGAAATTCACTGTTAATACAATGTTGTCTCTATTCCAAAATGTACCGGCCAAGCAATGGTTTTAATGTGTAACCCCGCCTGCCAAATGGTCAACTCTATCAACCATTGGCTGGTGGCAGGTGTTCATTTTGGACCCTGTGTTCACACCACTTCTCACATTACCTTTTGATATTTTAGATATTTTTTTTCGTTATCATGATATCGATTATTTTTGTTCTTCGTCAAAATACTGTTTTCAGCCGCCCGAGTGGTGAAAACCCT
>JAOPHQ010006588.1:105000-134811 GCA_030340625.1 Merluccius polli
AGGGAAGGTGTATGCCGTGGGCGGCCACGACGGCAGCGAGCACCTGGGCAACATGGAGATGTTTGATCCCCTCACCAACAAGTGGATGATGAGGGCGTCCATGAACACCAAGAGGTACAACTTCAGCGTCCTTATGTCCAACGTCCTTGCGTCGTGCGAGTCGAGCGGAGCGTTTCGTCGTGGCTTTAGATGTGTTTGTTGTGGATTACGTGGCATAGGTGGAAGCAGAAGGTATGTTTTTAAGTCGCTTATATTTTTGGAATGAAGGCTTTATTTCCATTATTTTTTAAATGGTCAGTGCAGCTAAAACATTAAATTCAGCTTAATGTTAGAAACAAATGTATTATTGTGTTGAATCCAAACTGCACTGAATCCTTGGTTGTACAAAACTACATGGTGTGTGTGTGCGCGTGCGTGCGATGGTACTTTTCACCTGTGTCGATACATTGGGGAGCCAATCTGCTGGACTCCTCCGGTCGCGTGACGCGTGTGTCCTTGTGTCGTAGGCGGGGCATAGCGCTGGCGGCGCTGGGCGGTCCCATCTACGCCATCGGCGGTCTGGACGACAACTCGTGCTTTAACGACGTGGAGCGCTACGACATCGAGAGCGACCGCTGGAGCGCCGTGGCTCCCATGAACACGCCCAGGGGAGGAGTGGGCTCCGTGGCGCTCGGGGTAAGGCTGAACAGTAGGGAACTCACGATGCCGTATTACGTTTTCCTTGGAGTACCGATCCGATACGTATGGCGATTCCGTAAAAAAATCCGATATGATATTCCGCTACTTTTATGTATTTATGTTTTTGTGCGATTTTATGGTTTTGCGTGGTTTAATGTCTGGGTTTAACCGCGTTGGGGTTTCGGCTTCTAGAGGTCCGTCAGTTGCCAAACACAACTGAACATAGTGGATTCGAATTGACTATAGGCGAATGTGCCCTCTGTAGGACGGTAGCATCAAAACGTTGTAAAAAAACCCGTAAAAAAGCAAAGAATCACGGGACACTTGATTTTATTTTTTTTTTAATTTTACGTTTACATTTTTTTGCGAGTCTCTTGAGCTGTAACATCTCTTTTACAAGAGAGATGGTCAAGACAGCAGGACTACATTTAAAAAAACGAGCATTAGGGCAGAGAAATCGTCATGAAAAATTCACAATTTCTCATACAATAAATACAGTGGAATATACTCACCTGACTGTCACACACACACACACACACACACACACACTTTGCTACACTGTATTACCAAGCCAGTGTTTCATAGCCAGCAAACCCAGGTCACCACTGATTGGTACGCTACTACGCATGTGATTGGCAGAGTCACGTGTACGCGGTCGGCGGCAACGACGGCGTGGCGTCCCTGTCCAGCGTGGAGCGCTTCGACCCCCACCTCAACAAGTGGACGGAGGTGAAGGAGATGGGCCAGCGCCGAGCCGGCAACGGCGTCAGCAAGCTCAACGGGTGTCTGTATGTCGTCGGTGAGAGACGCACGCACGCACTTACTACTTCCTCTGTTCCCATTGGTTGAAACTTAACGGCGCTGCATATTGTTAAAGGTGCTGTAGGGAAGAAAGATCCAAAAAACATCCCCTACCTTTATTTCACGCACCTCTGATTGACAGGCAAGATAGATTCCCTGAACCAATCAGTGAGAGAGATGCCCTGATTGGTCAGACATGAGCCAGGGGGCGGTCTAAAATCTAAATTGGCTCATACAGTGGCAGACGGAGCAGATCGGAGCAGATATTTCACAGCATTTGAATCACTAACAGCTGATGGACAGCTATGGCTGTTAGGGCTGGGCAATATATCGATATATCAATATTGTGATATGAGACTGGGATATTGCATGTGTTGCCATTAAAGTGATGAAAAAAATGACAAAACACTTTTCATATTCAATTCACACAAGAGTATACAAAAATAGGCTTTACCATGTGGTTATTTTATGTAGACTTTATTTATTGAATTACCAGAAAACATGCTATATCGTGATATATATTATCAAAATATTAAATGACCTATATCGGGAATGGGATAGAAGATTTTGGCCATATCCCCAGCCCTAATTTCTAGCACGCTTTACACACAAGGAATGTAGGTCAATGCAGATACATGACTTGGCATTATAAGTGTGGAGGGTGTATGTGGAGTGTGTGTGTTGATGGCTGGTTTATCCTGGGTGCCATGATTGCTCATGCACCACAGGTGTGCAGCCCCACCCAGCCAGAGTCCAATCAGTGTGACTCAGGACAGGTGAGGCTGTAAACCAGCCATCAACACACACACTCCACATACACCCTCCACAATAAGAATAAGTAATTTGTAAAAAAAAAAATACAACAATATTTACATGCAAGTATTTAAATATCATGTAAATATTATGAACTATACATACTGACCAGTTGTTCCAAGTATATAGATTTGTGTATTTGTGTGTGGGAGGGAGCTGTGTTTTCATTGGTTTATATCGTCTCTAACAGACAGTGATCCCTGACCCAGCTGGGTCACATGCTTCTCTCCCTCACACCCCTCAATTTTATGCACTGTACAGGTGCATGTCTGACCACAAAGAGAAAAGCATGTTTTGTAAAGCAATTTAGTTACTGATTAAAGGTAATACACGGACAACACACTTTTCTTTTATAGTGCTACTTGGATTTGAGAAGTCATGCAAGGACATTTTGCCAAGTCACGATTCATTGCTGGTTATGCATTATGAATCTTCCCCACCTCTTTCAGTAACAGATTAGCTGAGTGGTATTGCAATTAGTTAGTAAAAATAAAAATGTGTATATATATATAAGCTAGTGATTTCCTCCATTTATGTCATATTACAGTGCAACTAAAATTCTGTCCAATACTTTAAGCGTTACAGACTTAATGTTCTCCAATATTTTCAAATCTTTCAAATCAGTTGATCATCTTCAATTTAGATCCCACTTATATCACAGCATTGGACCCATTTTCTTACATATATATATATATATATGTCTGTATTTTGATATATATATTTTTACTCTATATTTGTGACGACAAATATCTTCGTGTCACTGGTATCACCTTTCATGCAGGGGGCTTCGACGACAACTCTCCCCTGAGTTCGGTGGAGCGCTTCGACCCGCGCGCCAACGACTGGGAGTACGTGTCGGAGCTGACCACGCCGCGCGGCGGGGTGGGCGTCGCCACGGTGATGGGCAGGGTGTTCGCCGTGGGCGGCCACAACGGCAACATCTACCTGAACACGGTGGAGGCGTTTGAGCCGCGCATGAACAGGTGAGGCGGCGTCCGGGTGACGTTGTTCATACAGTGTTTTTATTCGTTGTCGTTATTATTGCACGGCTTTGTTGTTGAATGCTCGATTCTGATT
The DNA here is from genome assembly GCA_030340625.1 of Merluccius polli. Lineage (NCBI taxonomy): Eukaryota > Metazoa > Chordata > Actinopteri > Gadiformes > Merlucciidae > Merluccius > Merluccius polli. The sequence goes on from JAOPHQ010006588.1 coordinate 108,370, forward strand.
GGTCCATCACGGCATTCCTGCTGCTATGAACAGGGTAACCTTAACCCTAACCTTAACCCTTACCTTAACAGACCATTGCTACAGACGCTATTTCCAACCGTAGAATCTAACAAAATAAAAATATATATATATATTTATGGAAGCAATAAAGTCATTTTTAAATCAATTAAATAATGTATTACTCCTCCTCCTCCCCTTCCTCCTCCTCCCCTACTTCCTCTCTCTTCCTCCTCTTCCTCCACCTCCTCTGTCTCCTCCTCCTCTTCCTACACCTCCTCTGTCTCCTACACCTCCTCTGTCTCCTCCTACACCTCCTCTTCCTACACCTCCTCTGTCTCATCCTCCTCCTCCACCTCCTCTGTCTCCTCCGCCTCCTCTGTCTCCTCCGCCTCCTCTTCCTCCACCTCCTCTGTCTCCTCCGCCTCCTTTTCCTCTGTCTCCTCCGCCTCCTCTTCCTACACCTCCTCTGTCTCCTCCGCCTCCTCTTCCTACACCTCCTCTGTCTCCTCCGCCTCCTTTTCCTCTGTCTCCTCCGCCTCCTCCTCTGTCTCCTCCTCTTCCTACACCTCCTCTGTCTCCTCCGCCTCCTCTTCCTCCACCTCCTCTGTCTCCTCCTCCAGGTGGGAGCTGGTGGGCTCCGTGTCCCACTGCCGCGCGGGGGCCGGGGTCGCCGTCTGCCTCTCCCACATCAGCCAGATCCGAGACGTGGGCCTGGGCTCCAGCAACGTGGTCAACTGCATGTGATGGGGGTGTGCAAAAAAAACCCTTCTCCATCTCCCAGGGTACCCAGCGGCCACAACACTCCAGCACACAAACACCACCACCACCACCACCACCACACTCCCGTCACAGGGCCGGTGACGTCACTGAGAGTTAGTGTTAGCATCGCAATCACGTATTGTTTAGATTTTATTTAAAAACGTGTTAAGGTTTCCTCACCGAAAACACTTTGCACACAACTTCAGCCGCTCCTTCGCCCTCATGGCCTCCGCCTACTCGAGCGCTGAAGTTGAATCCTCGCAGGGCAATCGCTGCGGCTCTCCGTGGGCGTCTCTTATCGGGGGTTAATTATTGCGGGCGTGTATGAATGCGTTGGCGATCTGAAGCTATGTCTGAGCCTTTTCTTTTTCGAGAAGGAGACCTACACCATTATAGGTTTTCCGGCGTCCTCTTGCAACGTTTTTATCGTGTGACTTCTCCGGCTTCCTTTGTCCTCCTCGACTGTTGTTTGTTTTTGATAATGTTTTTGGAATAAGGGAAAAACGGTCACAGAAGTTCAGCACTGCTGCCAGAGTCCACTATGAACAGTGAAAACAGTAACAAAGAAATCTCTTTAACCTTTGTATTGACCCCCATCTTGAGACCGCACTTAAACCCTCCTCCTTGGTTATTCAAGGGAGGCTTATGCAACGACAACGTGAACAACACGCAGGAACAACCAATTCTCTTTATTATTATTATTCTTTTTTTGCGGTGCAATTTCGTGCAGTTGTTTACATACGCGACTATCGTGCGAACTAGGGACGGTTGGCCATTTGAACATGGGGGGGGGGGGGGGGGGGGGGGGGGGTGAGTTGGCTCTTTTTCGTGTTGATACTTTGGGGTTTTTGGGTGTTTTTAGCTGACTCATCGCGGGGGGGGGGGGGGGGGGGTAATCGCATTCGAACAATCATTCCCGGTCGAGCGCAGAAGGACACGTCCCAATAAATAAATCTGCAGAGGTCAATCCGAGTCGTCAGGGAATCCTTTACCGAACCCTGAAACTTGTTCTCCTTCGTGTCAGTGCTTGACGATAGCTGGACTGTCCGTAACCCTTTAGTCATGTAAGTGATGAAAGAAAAAGAAAAACAGGAAGGCAAACAGAGGTTTGTCTCTGCCAAATGATACAAATATATTTTAATATAATATGCGTGTGTGTGCGTGTGTGCGCGTGCGTGTGTGTATATATACACACACTTTTTGTACGATGAGATGGGTGTGTCTTTTGTGGCGTTTGTTTTTATACACTGTGTAACCCGTTGCTGTGCACTGCTCTCCGACACTAAATGGGAAGTGTGCAAGTGTATTTTCTGTGGCGGATTTGAATAAATTGTTTTTTAATTGATTATGTATTTGCTTTTTTTTTTGTTTTTAACTTTTCGTTTGAAGACCTTTGAACTATGTGTTCCAGGCATTTGGGATGATCTGTTTTTCGATACAACCTGACTGAATATGGTTATTTTGGGTTATAACGACTATAACTATTGTTTGACGGTGTATCTACTTGCCAATTTGTTTAAGATAAGTGTAAATAGTTTGCTGTTCTACTTATTTGTTAATCCCAGTTCTCCTTTTCGATTGCTTCGGTCTTGTTCTGTTAACCTATTTGATGTCATTGGTTCTAATAAATTTAAACGTTGAATAAGATGACTCTTGTCTCCATGTGGAGTCGATTTTTATTTTATTTAAACCTTGTCAGTAAAACTGTTGTTGTCCTTGAACTGTTTTGAGGGGTCAGGCGGACGAGGAGGAAGCTGCTTCAGCGTCACTAAAGGCCAACTGTTTATGTTAAATGTAGATGGCCATTAAAAATGCTGACTTCAGACACAATAGATTTCAGATGCATGTTTTGAATGATGTTTTCTAATCTTTCCCCTTGTATCATTAAGTTAAAAAGTACCACTTCACCGCAAGGATTTCGGTTGTATAAACTTTATTGATGTTGTTACTGACATCTTTTTCTGGACTTTGAGTTTTCGTGGTCGGAAGTTGACTTATGATATGTACAGGGTATTTACTAAGATGAGAAAATATATATTTTTGTATTCTTCTGTATGAGTATACTGTATAAGTACCTCCATATAACATATGACTTCTTAAGGAAGTATGTGGCGCAAAGCAAGTAGTTGAATGCACTTTAAATCCAAGTTTCATTTAATATTTGAAGCAGTGTCAGATTAAGTCCAAATTTCTAATTATATAACGCCATTTATTAGTCTTATAACATGTTTAGTGCGTATTTTTGGGGGAGCCTTGTAATTGCCACCATTTAACAATATTATGGTCATAAAAACGTATCTTCTACACAGCACTCCTACTGTCTAACCCTAAAAGGATGGATCTTCGCTCTTTGGACTCTGGGGAAGAGCGTTAAAAAACCAGAGTCAAAAGACTGGATACTCATAACACATGTCGGTTGGCCAGCTTGTAGTACATCTTAGGCCAGTGACTGTCGGTGAAACACTTCCAAAAAGTCACGTCTCATAGGATGTGTGGCGATAGGCCGTAAGGAGCGCAACCGACAAGAACATATCCACTTGTTGGGTGAACCGTTAGAAGAATGCTGCTGAGACTCCTCTCCCTGTGGGCCTTGCTTGCTTGTGGTAAGAAGACGTTTTGTTTTGAAACGGTTTGATTTTAGGTGAAGGCTCATTGACAAGCAGTCGGATCAAACTGATGTACATGCAAGTGTTTTTGCATGATTTTTACAGATTTTTGATTTGATGTGCATTCATAATGTTTAAGTGTAATGGGTGTATCATTGAGGATGTGTGTCAGAACAATCTACTATGAATTAGTTTATAAAGTGCGTTTTTTCCCCAAGCATGGACTAGAGATTCAAAGTTATTAATGTGACGTAACTGCTCAGAACTAAATTAAAATCTCAAAAGTTGAAATGTGACAGGTTGACCGTAAGACATATCATTTTACTATATTGTTAATTAATTATTGCTTCATATTCTTTTCCTAATCGGAAATATTGTTTGGCTTTTTCTGTTGAATTGATTTACGTGGAATAATGAATTGTTATAATTGAGATATTCTCTCTAGATGATCTTTGAGTCCTCTAAAAACTCATTAAAAACTGCCTAAAACATGTGATCTTCATGTCAAAGTGTCCAATGAAGTTGTTAAAGTCAAACATTACCACTTGAGGTTACTGGTCTGAAGGTGTGAAGGTTTTGTCTCCCCAGTAACCATCATGCTTTGCATTTATGATGAATATAATAGATTTAATGACATTCTCTGTCGTCGTGATGAGCAGCAGTTTAAAACGGCCAACCTTGAAAATTGCTCACAAGCATCTATACTGTTTTACAGTCCTGGACTGCCGGTACATAATAAATGTATAATATGTCATAGTAAATTATATATAGCACCTTTTAAAACGTATGTTACCAAGTGCTTTACAAAAGAAAAACGGACACAATAATAACACAATGTGTTACAAAATAAATAATGTACAACACCAAATGTGAGGCCGAAAAAAATAACGGGCATCGAAAAAGTAAAAATAGAACTGAAACAAAATAAATATAAGTGATATTAAAAAGTAAGGAAGAAAACGGGCATACAATAATAAAAAACAAGGATGGAAAGTAAAAACTATAAGGTAAGCTATTAGAATTAAAAACAGTATTTAAACAGCCGCTATAAATGCAAAGAAGCGGTGAAGTATAAGTTATAGTTATTAGTAGTATAGTATAAGTGTTGCCTAAAGACAAAAAAAAAAGTAAAATACAAAAGAAATGAAGTAGAATAAAAGAATAAGGTAAAGTGAAAACACCAGGTAAACAGCACTGAATCGTGCCCTTGGTGTGTGTGTGTGGTCCTCCTGGTGTGTGCTGATGGATGCTGCTGTGTTGTGCCAGTCCACAGCCAGTGTGAGTCGGGGTGGCGGCCTTACGAGGGACGCTGTTACCTCTTCTCTGCGGAGACCAAGCCCTGGATGGAGGCGCACGCCGCCTGCCTGGACCTGGGCGCAGACCTGATGAGCATCGGGAGCTATCAGGAGAGGGTACGCCGCCACGACGCGCTTAGCGGCACGCGCACACGTATGCACACCAACAGGCACACACATTCTAATGCAAATTTGATTTTCTTAAATGCATCTCTTAAAATCATTTAAAAATATTTTATTCATTTTATTATAAGTGATTTATATACCAAAAATAATACAACAGATATGATATTGATATATATTGATATATTGATACAGAATCCTTTTATTTTGCCAAGTATATTTGCACATATAAGGAAGGTGACTTGGTGAGGTTGGTGCATAAAATACATAAAATAACACGATATAAGCAAAATATTAACAAAAAAATTGAACCAAAAGAAAGAAAACAAAACACTAACAACATTTACACACCAAGTTATTAATACACTACAATTATGTAGGCCGTAAAAGGCGAACAGGCAATGACAGGGTGATGTTGAAATGATATGTTTTAGTTTGTTTGTCAGGGACAATGTACAAAAGGCATTACTGTAAATGAGAGGGGATGCACTGTACAGGATTATAGCGTCTCGCTCATTTCCATCCGCGGTCCCAGCAGGGCAGGTGCACAAATAATATGGTGTGCTGCTTGATCTTATTCTAGCAATGGGTGAGGTCCCAAATTAACACTGACATCTACTGGATTGGCCTCAACGATCGCACTGTGGAGGGCCAGTGGGAGTGGACCGACGGGAGCACCTTCATACCGAGCCTCGTGTACGTGGTTACCATTACAAAATACATACAAATACATACGGAAAATACAGTCTGGGTTGACCATTACAGATACACTATATACAGTCTGGGTTGACTATTACATATAAATACATAAAATACATTCTGGGTTGACCATTACATATGAATACATTAAATACAGTCTGGGTTGACCATTACATATGAATACATTAAATACAGTCTGGGTTGACCATTACATATGAACACATTAAATACAGTCTGGGTTGACCCATTACATATGAACACATTAAATACAGTCTGGGTTGACCATTACATATGAACACATTAAATACAGTCTGGGTTGACCATTACATATGAACACATTAAATACAGTCTGGGTTGACCATTACATATGAACACATTAAATACAGTCTGGGTTGACCATTACATATGAACACATTAAATACAGTCTGGGTTGACCTCCGCTCCCCCTTCCTCTCCACTCCCTGTCTCTCCTCTCCTCTCTCCTCTCCCGCTGTTCCTCCTCCTCCCCCCCGTCCTCTCCCCCCCCCCCCCCCCCCGCCCTCTCCCCCCCCCCCCCTCCCTTCTCCTGCTGTCCCCCTTCCCACCCACCCCCCCCCCCCCCCCAGGTACTGGTCCCCGGGCCAGCCAGACAACTGGGGCGACGAGCCTGGGGAGGACTGTGGCCAGGTCCTGGGGACCAGTTATGGCCGGTGGAACGATGAAAACTGCGGCGTCAGTAGAAAATACATCTGCAAGGTCACCAACCGTAGGTCCTACCGCCCAATGACCCCAGTTGTTCATTCATTACATTTACATTAATGCATTTAGGTTTAGTTATCCTTTCTGGTACATGGATAGCTATAGGGTAAGATGTGATATGGTGCTAAGTACTATTTAATAGCCAGGACATACGAACAGAGAAGTGTGTAAGTGTTTTATTTAAATATTTTTGTTTTTTTAATTTATGTACAAGTGCACAGATTATTATATGCTCTTACTCAACCTGATGAATGAGATTCATACATTAGATCATTCACTATATCATCGGCCTTTCATTCAGTCTATCACACTTTCTATGGAATGCAGTGGGTAGGTCAACATCAATTAGTTTTATTGACAAAACCTTTTGTTTTTTGACAAAAAACAACACTTATAATCTTTTAGCAATCGTAGCTTTGTAATCACTGTTGTAATTTTATTTCCAGTGTAATGATCTCCTTATTTATGTATGCTGTTCCTTCTATGGGTTATCCTCTGGGCCTTCGTATTGCTCATGTCATACAATTACTTTTTTGTCTTAAATACATCAAATCAAATTTTTTAAAAATCACTATCATTCTACTCTTTCATTCGGTCACTTACTCCATCTCTTTCTCGTTCATTCACTCACTCATTCATTCATTATAGGACTTAAAGTGCAAATGGAAGGTGCTTCTACAACACATTTTTCGCTGATTTCCCCTCCCAGCCAACCCTCCTGTCGGGTGTGACGTGGCGAACGGGTGGAGTCAGTTTGGGTCCAACTGCTACAAGCTGAAGTCGGAGACCACCAAGAGCTGGCTGGCGGCGCGCTACGACTGCCTGAGGGACGGAGCCGACCTGGTGTCCCTGCAGTCAGCCGAGGAAGAAGGGTTTGTCGTAGGAAAACTGGACGAATCCCACATTGACCTCTGGCTTGGATTCTCCACACTGGTGAGGGACACCGGCACATAAGAGGTTAATCTTAAATGGAAATTGTGATGTCCGGAGATATGAACACGTTGTTGTGTGTTGTGTTGTTCCAGAAATGCAACAAACTATCCTGTCAAGTTGAAACCGGCAACCAGGTGTTTACCTGGTCGGACGCGTCGCCGTCCGCCTGGACTAACTGGGCGGCGGGTCAACCCTCCCCCATGTGAGTGCAGCCAACCCAATCACGCCCCCCCCCCCCCCCCCCCTGCGCGGAGGGATTCAAAGTGTTTAAAGCGGCTTGAATTCAAAAGTGTCAATTTAAGGGCTTGAAAGCCGTCTGAATAATTCGATTTAAGGCCTTAAAGGCCAACAAAAAAGTATTCAAATCTAAGATGTTAATTTAAGGCCTTAAAAGTCATTTAAAAGTCTCAAATTAAAAAATGCTAATTCAAGACCTTTAAAAAATCCATTCAAAAGTCTTAAATATCATTTGCATAGGTCTTAAATATTTGTTTGCGACTGTCGTGAGAGTAAAAAATAATAAACCTCAAACCAGTCAATGTCAAACTTTTATTGAAGTTATTTTATGGATACTTTTGTTGTCAGACAAGCAGCACTGCTGAGATAAATATCACGACATGCTTATGAATTCAAAAATACCATTCTTAACAGTCTAACCGAGGGTCATTACATTGAAGTATATGGAAATGTAAAGTATGGGTTACCGCCTAAAACTAGATTTCCTTTCTCCCTGGCGTTTCAAACCTCGCATTTGACCATTTTAAGGGCATATAATGGCATATATCTCCCAGACCTGTGTGCACGTTACAATAGACTGGAGACGTAATTGTACTGAATTGAACAGATCTCTCTCTCTCTCATTCCCATGTCAGCGACCCGCAGGGAGGAACCTGCGCCGCGTTGATTAGGGACGCAGAGTTTGGAAAGTGGCGAGCGCACGTGTGCCGGTATGAACGCCCGTACATGTGTAAAAGAGCGCTCAACAGTAAGTCGTCTTGTTTTTTCCAAGTAGTCGTGTATGTTTCCAAAAAAAAGTGGTTCGGGATGAGTAGTGGTGAGCAGGGGCGGTTCTAGGATCAGACCTTTGCGGGGGCTCAGAGGGGCTGTGAGGGAAAGAGAAATCACGTATGTGAGAGCATCATGCTGGCAACAGGCCCAAGTAGGCCAAGTAGGCCTACTTCTACTTCTGTATTAATTAGGACATATCTCAGTTCTATTTGGATTACAAAAATAATATTGGTATCGTTGGAAAGGTAAAAATGTCCTCTTCGTTTGGGGGGGTTGAGATTGAATTTGGGGAGGCTGAAGCCCCCCCCAAAAAACGGCCTAAAACCGCCACTGGTGGTGAGAGCGCAGGAGTCCCAGAGCCTATGGGGGCTGAAACCCAGAGCCTCTCTGGGTTCTGGGTTCGATGTCTGCCTGTCTGACGTTCTCACTGCTGGCATGTTGGAGCTTGTGTTATTAATCTGCATGAGTTTATATGTCTCTAAGCACCATACGGCCAAGCTATATTTGGTTGTTTTTTTTCTGGGATGTATAACAACAATATCTATTCATTTCAAACATGTATGCAGTAAAATATTGGTATAAAAGAATCCATTTCATATATGGGAGACCTTGGAGATGAGGAACAGCGTTGTTGTGTTTTGTTCTGCAGCATCTCAACAAACTACTGTAAAGCCCTTGTTGACAGTTAGTCGCCAGGCTATCACAATATGCCTCACCCCTAGTAGTAAAAAAGAAAACCTTTAAATATTGCAAGCCTCTCTCTCGCTCTCTTTCTCTCTCTCTCGCCCTCCATCACCCTCTTGCTTTCTGCTCCCTTCCCTCCTAGCCATCTGTCCCGCTGGCTGGCAGAGTTTCGCAGGAAGTTGTTACTGGTTGGTCAGCAATACCGACCTGCTGACCACCTGGCATGAGGCGCAGACCAAGTGTACAGACTTTGGAGCCAACCTGGTCATTATTAACAGGTAACAACAGTATAGAGAGCGGGTTGCACACCGGACAAGCCGCGTTACGCAGTGGCGTACCCATCAAATATAATGGGTGGCAATTAGTCTCACAAGATGGCAGACGAGTTCAGATCAGGCAATGGATGGCGACCAAAGTTTTGAGCAGTGCTGAGAGTTATATTGTGGCGCAGGTGTAAGTGGTTTCGTTGTAATAAATAATTGAATTGACACCTACATTTTGTTTTTAATTAGATTTGTTTAGAATTCAATTACATGTAATTACATTTAATGTTATTGTATTTAATGTATTTAATGTCCTTTTATTTAGTTTTATTTTATTATCATTCCATAGTCATTATTTAGGAGTACAAATGTCTTGGTAAAGAGTCATTTGTTATTGGTGTGGGAGATCAAAGAGAGAACCTGACCGACTATACGTTTGTGTGTTGTGTGTAGTCAGGAGGAACAGTACTTTGTGAACGGCTTCCTCCCTGACCTTCATCACACAGATATTCCTGACATCTGGATTGGTCTATCAGGTACTTTAAAAAATACCATATCTGTATTTACATACTTTAGATGGAACAACAACAACATGCATATTGGAAGTATAAGCCAGTGGTTCTCAAACTATTTTTTACGAATGTAAAAGATATCCTTTCAGCCAAGTTCCCCTTTCGCCAGCACAACGTATTTTGGGGACGGAAAAAAATGGAAATGAATACAAAAGCATTTGTATGTGCGTGTTATTTGGTGTAAACATGAATGTTAAATTGGTGGTGCGAATATGTAGAAAGATTTACCAAACTTGTAGTATTCAGATTTTATTTAATTTGTATTAAATACAAATTGTATTATGGTTATCATTACACACTTATTATTTTACACTTGTTCATAACCGATATTAGAACAACAAAAAGGACTCGACACTTTTTTAACGTTTTCCAAGTACCTCCTGAAATCCTTCCCGGTATGCGTCCCCCCATTTGAGAACCACTGGCGACTAAGCTAAGATAACGAGTGACTTGGATCATGATGGTGGATCGGTTGCATTGTGTGTGGCACCAGATAAGGACGTGGACGGTACCTGGGCCTGGGTGGACCGGAGCTCACTCACCTTCACCAACTGGGGGTCCAGTTGGCCCCGCAACACGGCCACCATCTGGGACTGTGGACAGATCTTCACAGGTGGGACGAAGCATGGGGCCACCAGAGGCCGTGGGTTACATGGTTTGTAGATCAGCTAGGGGGGCATTGCTTTTATAAAACGGTGACTATACACTACCTAGTGAGATTTCACAAAATACATAAAATGCAATCATTTATTGAAAACAGGTCATCTTCTTCCGCCAAGCAATATAGTCCCTCAAGACAGAAAAATGGTTGCCAAGCAACACAGGCCAGCATACCGGCTAATCAGTCTTTGAAGATTGGCGGCGCATTAATACTAAAAATGAATTATCCATTTTCTAATATACATTGTGGCCCCAGGTAACTATGCCGGCACCTGGGAGACCGGCACCTGCTTCAAGAGCCTGGGGTACTTGTGTGAGATGATCGCGGGCAGAACGTGAAGCCCACGCAAGCACCAGGTCCGAGACATTGATGGTATTTTAGTTACTGAATCGTCGATCAGGATGTTGTACTGTTTTTTTTTGTTTTTTTTAAAGTTGTGATAGTATTTATTTTGTTGATGGGAATGTTAAGCGTAACTTCAGGATTTTTCAACCTGGACCCTGTTTTTCCATCATTTTGCGTCTCTGGGACTAATGAAGACAACCATTTTTGCAATAAAGAGAAAAGACAAATGTTTCACTTCTCTGTAGGGATCCTTTCCATAATGTTGTCTCAAATAATAACAATCTGAGCCTGTCAGTGGCAAAAACAAGCACTTTTTTTAGAGGACGTACATTGATGGGTTTTAGTTGGGGTTATAGTTTTACACTGCTGCGCCGTTTTACATTGCTCCTCCAGCGTCCCACTGCGACCCTGGCTACCTGTTGTATGAAGACTTCTGCTACCCACTTTGAGGCGGACATCCCCTTGGACTGGCAGGCGGCCGAGGACTACTGCGTCAATCAGCAAGGTCACCTGGTCAGCTACCACCTCCCAGGAGGAGCTCAGCTTCATCACAGGTGAGAACGGTCCCAGAGCTCACCTTTCAAAGGGTCTCTGTTTTTGCAGCCATTGCAAGCCCGTCAAAATCAGTGTCCACCCAGATGGATGATGGATAGATCAGCCCGCCAGTTGGTTACAGGCTGGTAGAGCTGATCTATCCGTCATCCATCTGGGTGGACATTTGTGATGTCACTAGAGGGGTCGACTTTTGAAATGAAAGACTTGTCATTGAAGGAATCTGCCCTTACATTTTTTAAATAAATAAACAGGACTAATAATAACTAAATGAAATCTTTCCCTCTGTGTAGCCCACATGCCAGGACAAGCCTGGGTGGGCCTGAACGACATCGACCACGGAAAACACTTTTGTATACACGGATGGGACCGCTACCGTAAGTCATCAACAATATGCTGCTTGTTTTACAGTCTGCATGTCCTGCATGTACAAATTCAATGAAAGGTGAATGTGCCGCTCCACTTTTATGTGTCCAAGTCAAGTCAAGTCATTTTTTATTTTTATAGCCCTTAATCACAGTTCAAAGCGTTTTACCAGGCCATATATTTATGACACCCCCCTAATCCTCGTCCCCCCCAAAGGGCAAGAAAAAACTCCCTTAATTATCAAGGAAGAAACCGTTGAGAAGGAACGCAGAGTGGGAAATCCCTCCTTCCAGGGATGGTAAATAGTGCAATGGATGCCATAATTGACATACATTATTAGGAGGTATACATTATACAAAAATGTTGACAGCCACACACTAAAACAGCATTATGGTTAGATGGGGCAGCAGGGGGGGTAGGCTAGTGCTGGCTAACAGGTCGATTTTAGCTCTAATGAGAGCTGAGGGGACTCTCCTAGGAGCCAAATGACAGAGTGTAAAGAGCTAGGTTTTAAGTCTGGATGTGAATTTTCAGCAGAGTCAGTTTAGGTATATCTGCGTAAGCCGCCTGTGGGAATTACCTGTGTGTTGCATTTCACAACACATTTTTTTGTTGTATTGTGATGTGCAATTGTGATCCTTTTTCGTCTGTCAGAATTTCCTTTTATGGGTGCCGGGCCAACCGGACGACTGGCAGGGCAAAGGAGGACTGTGTCCATCTCCACGGGATGAACCAACATGAGCCGGGGAAACTTAATGACGCCTTCTGCACCTACGCTAAAGAATTTATCTGCAAGAAACGTGCGGTGAAATTGCACTTTCCCTGATCCTTTCTGAAATAAATGATAAGTCGTATCTAATGTGGTTTTTATGCCTCTACAGCCAAAGGACAGGGGACCTCCGCAGCCTCCAACCTCTGGGCCAGGTACACACACACACACACACACACACACACACACACACACACACACACATACACACATGTGCGCGCCCACACACACACACACACACACTTACACGTAACACACACATGCAGTGCACACGCTGTGCCTGCCTCTGTATGAGTCAATTTAGAATTTAATGTTAATGTCTGACCAATCGGAGCATCTCTTCCCTGATTGGTTCAGGGAATCCATCTTACCTGTCAATCACAGGTGCCTAAATACAACACTTCTCAATGGTGGAGAAACGTAGGGAGGGATCTTTTTTTGGTTGTTCAGTTTCAAAATCTTGCTCTCTTCTGCTCTTTCCTCTTTCCTTTCTTTCTTTCTTTTTCTTCTTTCTTTCTTTCTTTTTCTTTCTTTCTTTCTTTTTTCTTTCTTTCTTTCTTCTTTCTTTCTTTCTTTCTTTCTTTCTTTCTTTCTCTTCTTTTTCTTTCTCTTCTTTCTTTCTTCTTTCTTTCTTTCTTTCTTTCTTTCTTTCCTTCTTCCTTCTTCCTTCCTTCCTCCTTCCTTCCTTCCTTCCTTCCTTCCTTCCTTCCTTCCTTCCCTTCCTTCCTTCCTTCCTTCCTTCCTTCCTTCCTTCCTTCCTTCCTTCCTTCCTTCCTTCCTTCCTCCTTCCTTCCCTTCCTTCCTTCCTTCCTTCCTGGTTTATTATTATTATTTATTCTTTTTTTACTCCAGCAACCTTTAATGAATACCAATGGCTTGTTTTTCTTCTTTTAGGCTGGAACGAGAAGTGTGGTTTTGGACCCCACGATCCGTTCAACGACTACTGCTACTGTATCAACTTCCTGTCCATGAGGCCGTGTCAGAGGCCCGGACCGACTGTCTCAACCAGGGGGGGGGACCTGGTCAGTGTCACCGACCCATCGAGCAAGCCTTCCTCCAGGGTAACCCGGGAAAAAGAGTCTGTCCATATGTCTGTTATATTACGGCCTGCCGTGTGTTTATGTAGGAGTTTGCGTGGCCCGGTGTGTGCGGTGTGACCCGCGGGGGTTTTGTTTGTTCCTGTAGGTGTGGGTGAGTTCGTGTCCCACGGGGATCTCCCTGTGGATGGGCGGTCACGGACTCCATCACCGAGGGAGGCTGGGATTGGGACCGGACGGATCCCCCTTCAGATACATCAACTGGGAGCCCGGGTTATAACGTTTATTCGACACTGCATATTGTACACGTGACGCTAAAGTGGACGTTGTCCTCGTGACCTGAAAGGAGGTTTTCGTGGCGTTTTCCAACTTCATGGAAAACCAAACGCTAAAGTGATTTGTGACAGAAATGTGATGGTGGGCGGGGACTAGCTCAAACGTGGCGGTTTGGTTTGTCCTTTAAATGCTCCACATTGTGTTGACGCCGCAGGCAACCCGACAACCACTACGTCGAGGACTGCCTGTCCATCCTGATCAACGGCGGCCAGTGGAACGACGACATGGTGTGAACACTACCGAGGCTACATCTGCATACGAAAGGTACGGCCCTGGATTGTTGCCATGGGTTGCAAAGCGAGTGATGCGCCAACAACTGTAAGCATTGACAACTCCATTCTCCCCCCCCCCCCCCCCTCCTCCCCACACAGGAAATACTCCCGAACCTCCAGAACCACATGATGGTACGTACTTTATTCAATTCGGTTTTTAATTAGATTTAAACGGTTTTCAGCCGCATTCGTTGTTCTTACATTTTGAAAGTAGCATGACATCCACCCATTCCCTCATTCATTCATTTATTCATTCACCCATCTATCCATCCAAACACCCACTCCTTCATCCATTCACCCATCCATCCATCCATCCACTCATTCATTCATTCATCCATTCCCCCATCCATCCACCCGCCCACTCATTCATTCACCCATCCATCCATTTATCCATGCACCCATTCATCCATTAATTAATCCATCTATTTTTTCGATCCATCCATCATACACACACACACACACACACACACAGTGTCGACGACTACATTATGTCGTGTGTGTTTAGACTCCTTCAGCACCATGGTTAAAAGTTGTGCAGTGTAGTAAACCCCGGCCGTGGGTTCATGTGCGCGTGAGCGTAACCCCGTGGGTTCATGTGCGCGTGAGCGTAACCCTGTGGTCATGTGACGCCAGGGTTCATGACTGCGTTGGCGTGCCAGGACTCTTCGGTGGTCCTCTACTGTCCCGGGGAGAGCGTCATCAACATCCAGTCGGCGTTCTACGGACGAGACAGCATGGACGTCTGCCCCCACCTGGACGGCTCCGGGGGAGGTAGGCCCAGTGTGCTGTGGTCTTCAGTAGGGCCGCATAACCATTACCTTCATATAAAAGTCGATAAATCCAACGTTCATTTTTTTCCGATTAATCGGTTAATCGTTTAGTCTAGAAAAAATGTCATCGATAATAGGAAATGCCATCACAAGTTACCTGAGTCCAAAGTGACGTCTTCCACGTGCTCGATTCATCTGACAAGCAGCCAAGAAAAACTAATAGTCCATTAACCAGACATTTGAATTTCTGAAGCGTCAAGCGGCAAATGTTTTGTATTTGTACATGATAAATGATAAATGATAAAGATTTGATTTGCTTATCCAATCGACTAATCATTGCAGACCTAGACCTGTCTTCAGCCCAAAGCAAACGGAGTGGAGCACACAGTTTCGCTTCGCATTTGTAGCATGACACAAAAACAGATATGTTATCATAATGTTTCACCAGACGTGTGAACGTAGCGGGGCTGCGTTTTTTCCGCTCGCTTCGTATTGGACTATTTTGGACGTGGAAATCCCATGGTGCATTTTGATGTACAAGCCCTATACAGAAAGAGCAGGTGCAGGTTCTGATATATTTAACCCAAACTTTTTCATCCCTCCTTTTTGTTGATCTGTAGGCCAATGCCAAGTGGACGGCGTCCTCCCCCTCATGAGGAAGAACTGTGACAAGAAGCCATTTTGCTTTGCATTTGCCGACGCGGTGCAGGACCCCTGTCCTCAAGTTTCCAAGTACCTGAGGATCACCTACAGCTGTGAGCAGAAAGGTGCGTTGTTTGCGTTGTTCCTACAATACCCACAATCCCCAACCCGGTGTTTTATGTCTACTTGGTTTCCTCCACTCAAGCTTTAGTAGTCATGTTGCGACATTTGCCAAGTAAATAAGGTAATACTTGTATTAAAATAGGAATTTAATAATGATAATATGAATATGAATATTGTAATACATTGTATTTATGTAGCACCAATGTAAGACAAATAAAATACAAGAGAATTAAAACTAATATCAATGATTATAATATATTTACTGTATATTATTAAACAGAAAAACGCTCAAAATAGACAAATAGACACCCAGAGCAAAACAAAGACCCAATAATAGCATTGTATGGAAAATTCAGTGCAATGCTATTCTGACAGAACCTGAGTTAAATGTGTGTCCTGTGTGTGTGTGTGTGTGTGTGTGGTGTGTGTGTGTGTGTTTGTGTGTGTGTGTGTGTGTGTGTGTGTGTGTGTGTGTGTGTGTGTGTGTGTGTGTGTGTGTGTGTGTGTGTGTGTGTGCGTGTGTGTGTCAGTGTGTTTGCGGGGCCTGGGTGTGGAGGACAGGAACATCACAGACAGCCAGCTCAGTGCCTCCTCCTCCATGGGCCCCTCCACCCCGGACAAGGCCCGCCTGAACAGCAACGCCTGCTGGCTGCCCTCCACAAGCGGTACGTAGACGGACGGCCGGAAGCCATTTTGCCACGTTAGGGATAATGTACAGCGAGCAATGAAATGAACACCTTCAAGGTGATTCAAGAGCCCTCACGAGAGAGGGTCTTGAAAGAACAAAAAATGATGTTATTGATTTAAAAAACTATTTTATTGCCGCTTATTTAGCAGGAGAACTTACGCCTACGAGTTTCATAAAACGCGATCTGAGCAGTCGTGATGGTCGTCAAGGTTAGGTGGCGTGTGGCAGAGGTCAAATGCTACACCTCCATTTAACAACTGTATACATTGTAGTCAAAAATAACACAGAAATGTTCACCACAACACTTTGCGACACCCAAGTAGAACCGTTTTTTAGATGAAAAAAGCGATTTGGGGGTTTACCCTTTTAACCGAAAACATGTGTTTTTATCGATTCAGCAAAACCGCCCCCATGTAATTATTGAAAGGTCGGCTGAGGGCGCGTCACGTTCACACACAGATAGCGTCCCTCTATCACACCTCAGGGTCTGGCCAGTGCACATCTGTTGCTGAAAACTCATCTGTTTAGATTAGCCTTTCCTGGTGCGTCGTAATGTGTGTATTATTATTGTATTATTTAGTTAGTTCATTTTTAATCGTTGTTGCTATCAGTTTTCTTTCATGCATTGACTTGTAAAGTGTCCTTGAGTACTTGAATGCGTGACCGCGGTCTCCCTTCCAGACACCGCAAACTGATCATGGTGGGACCTGGCGTGATCAGGAAGGTGAACGGGAATAGTGGTCCGAGGGGCTGTCCTGACAACGCTACTGGTCACCTGAGTTCATGATCCAGCACAGTTTTGGACGGCGCCAGCTGGACAAACTACATCGCCGATGGGCCGGTAAGATTGAAGAGTAACACTTGACGATAAGCGTACATTAATTAACATTAGTTAAAGTGGCAATCTCGAATATTCCCGTTTTGTTCTCTGTTGCGGCACCTATGGTAATAAGCGGTAATTACAGGTATGTCGCCACAGGACACCCCAGAAAAACGATGTTAAATGTTAAATCACTTTTTACGTTATACCTTTCAAAGAACGCTAACATTTTCTTTTCTTTTAACATGTAGCATAAAGTCTTCATCTTTTTAAATTTGGTAACAGATGGTTGTCACGATGATTGTCATGATTTCCAGTTGAAAATCAATGAATTAACATGAGCGCCATTAGTAAATGATTACTAGACATATTAGTTAACTGTTAATGAACATACCTGTTAGTTAATGCTTATTACTGCATGAACTCATGTACCCTTATTGTAAAGATTTAGAGATGGAGGGTCTTCACGATGTCTACGGTTTGTTTATGAACCGACCTCTTTTCTAAACGGGGATGGTGTTATTCGGTGTCGGCCGATCTAGTCCTTCCCAGGGGCTCAGACAGAAACACCGCCGAAACTCAGCTCCTCGGCACGCCCGTGTCGACGCGGTACATCCGGATCCTCCCGCTGGCGGTCATCGTTCGAGCCGGCCCTGCGCTTCGACGTCCTGGATGCACGCCCGACTGTAAGTGGCGAAACTAATGCCCCTTTTCCACCGCACGGCACCGGCTCGACTCGGCTGGGGTTTCTGCCCTCCCCCCGGATCTGTAGGTTTGGTAGTACCTGGGCAGGCGTGGCCTCTATGACGCAT
The DNA here is from genome assembly GCA_030340625.1 of Merluccius polli. Classification (NCBI taxonomy): domain Eukaryota; kingdom Metazoa; phylum Chordata; class Actinopteri; order Gadiformes; family Merlucciidae; genus Merluccius; species Merluccius polli. Next base: position 126,243 of record JAOPHQ010006588.1, read on the forward strand.
ACTATGGCTCTGATTGGCTAGTGCTGAGCGCCCGCCCCCAGTGTATTATGGTGTGCTGCCATCTGGTGGCCAGGTGTGGTTAATACAACTTATATATTTCTTTCTGTTCCCTTGTGGCTATGTAGGGATATTACAGCCTGTTGATACATATGTTGTTATTTATTCTTAACAGGTACTAAAAGGGTGACGTGAAAACAGTGCAGACGTATCAAGGACACCATCCCTTTGATATCCTCTGTTAAGAGTAGAGTAGCTCCTTTAAGGAGTAGGCAGTGTGTTATAAGAGTAGCGTAGCTCCTTTAGGAGTAGGGCAGTGTGTTATAAGAGTAGCGTAGCTCCTTTAAGGAGTAGGGCAGTGTGTTATAAGAGTAGCGTAGCTCCTTTAAGGAATAGGGCAGTGTGTTATAAGAGTAGCGTAGCTCCTTTAAGGAGTAGGACAGTGTGTTATAAAGTAGCGTAGCTCCTTAAGGAGTAGGGCAGTGTGTTATAAGAGTAGCGTAGCTCCTTTAAGGAGTAGGGCAGTGTGTTATAAGAGTAGCGTAGCTCACTGAGTAGGACAGTGTGTTATAAGAGTAGCGTAGCTCCTTTAAGGAGTAGGGCATGTGCTATAAGAGTAGCGTAGCTCCTTTAAGAGTAGGACAGTGTGTTATAAGAGTACGTACTCCTTTAAGGATAGGCAGTGTGTTATAAGAGTAGCGTTAACACCTCCATTGTTCCTGTGTGTCCTTGCGTCGCATTGAAGTTCTTGGTACCAAAAGGCGAGTAGAGTAGAGTTGAGTGGAGTAAGGTCGAGCCAAACATAACATGTAGTGGAAAACGGAATAAGTCATCGAATCAACAAGTCAAGAATAACAACATCATTATATGTGTTTTGTGTGTTTCTCGTATTTTCTTACAACGTGTGTTTGTTTCTGAAATCTCTACAACCTCAACAGATCGATCACCTGTGCCAACAGGCCAAACTTCAACTTTGCCCTCGATCGCATGACGTAAGCATTGCAGTGTCACACGAAACATTCATGCTGGTATCCATATAGTATCAATATATAGTAGCGTTGGAATATTTTGTGATAGATTCAGAGGTTTCCACACTAAACTAAGAATTGAAATAAGATTGTCGATTTGATGATTAATAATATAAGCAATTATCTTTATTTAGTTAATGATACAGAACAGAGAATACAGCCATACTGGACCTATTTCTCGATAGACGGTTCCGTAGGCTGCGTCTCGCGAACGAGAGTTCACTACAGGAGTCTGGTGAGAGATAGGATGTGAGATGACAGGAAGTACACAGGGGTTTTATACTAGATAAGAGGCCTTGGAGACAACAACCCTGGTAGATGATTGGCTTGTGCTCGTCTAAACATGCAGGTGCTTCCTGGGCCTAACGGCACAAACTCAGACATACTACTCAGACATCCTGTTCAAAACTGTCTGACACCTGTCTCATTTTAGAAGCTTGTCTAAGTTCTTGTCAATACATCTACTGGGATCTGTCTAAGAAAACTATCACTTTAGTGGGAATAACTGTTAGAACTAGAGGGCATTATTTAAATTTCGATAGTAGTCATATTTTCTTCATCAAGGTAGATGATGATGACGATGGTGATGATGATGATGATGATGATGATGATGATGATGATGATGATGATGATGATGATATTTTTTCAGTGTCCACTGTCCAGCAGGCTGTTCTGAAGCGGACTACAGAGTGTATGAACGACTGTGTATCGAGAGGTGTGTAGTTGTTGGTTGAGATAAATCTGTCTTTGTGTCTATCTACCTGTCTGTCTATTTTCTATTGGTCTTCTATAGGGCTTGTACATCAGAATGCATCATGGTAAAACTACCAACATAATAACTAACATTACAATGCTCCTATGCTTCCAAAATGGAGGCGGTCATTGCGATGTACTACAAGCCCTATATCTACCTGTTTGTCTACTTGTCTGTCTATCTTTCTGTCTGTCTATCTGTCTACCTGTCTGTCTGTCTATCTGCCTACCTGTCTGTCTATCTTTTTGTCTACCTGTCTATCGTTCTGTCTCCCTGTCTGTCAATCTGCCTACCTGTCTGTCTATCTTTTTGTCTACCTGTCTATCTTTCTGTCTCCCTGTCCTGTCTATCTGCCTACCTGTCTGTCTATCTTTCTGTCTACCTGTCTGTCTATCTGGCTACCTGTCTGTCTATATTTCTGTCTACCTGTCTGTCTATCTTTTTGTCTACCTGACCTGTTCTATCTTTCTGTCTACCGTCTGTCTATTCTGCCTACCTGTCGTCTATCTTTTTGTCTACTGTCCTATCTTTCTGTCTACCTGTCTACCTGTCCATCTCTCTATCTGCCTTGTCTGACTGTGGTACACCCATACGTACCCATCTGTCTCTTTCCTACTCCCGGCTCTTGAACTGCGGTCCCTCTCTCCCGTCTCCCGTCAGGACTTCCAACATCTGTGGGCGGCGGCAATCACCAGTGGTGTGGTGGTCAGTGACGTGGGAGGAGACTGCACCCTGCTGAAGCGACCGGGCCAGGACTTCTACGCCGGCTCCACCCGCAACGGGCATCACGTCCAGACCGTACGTAGACCTTGTGTGTCGTTGGCCTTACGTCCCCCTCACCGCCGCCGCACGTCTGCCGGAAAGGAGCGTTGTCAACAGGGCCTGTGCAGAGACCCTTTGAGGGGCAGGGCTCCAAATTCAAAATAGTGGCACATGCAAAAAAATTTTTTTAACAATAAATGTCGTTTTTATTTTAAATACTGAATTACTGAAATACTAAATCAACAATTTTAACTTAAATTTACAACTTAAAATTAAATAGAGAGGGGGGGGGGGGGGGGGTGCTACCAGAGGATTTCTGTTGCGCGATTGTTGAGCGGTGGGAGGGGGGGGGGGGGCGGTGGCTACCCGGAGGTATATAGTTGCGCGATTGTTGACCGGGGGGCAATAGATTAACGGGCGATAATTTTTTTATCGCCGATAAGAGTCTCGCGTTATCGCAGCGCGGTAACGGCCGATAACGGCCCATCACCAATTAATACTTTTTACTTTTTTTTTTTTTTTTTTTTTTTACTTTTAGACATTTTATTTTCGAATAATTGATTCACATGTTATTGTTTATTGTTCATGTGTAATTTACAAAGCATTGAAAATTTAAATAACCACTCCACGAGGGCACTGTTGGTCCTTCAGAGGGGAGAGGGCAGGGGCTCGGGCACCCATAGCCTGGTTGTCCAATATCGTGAACGTACGTTTTTGTTTTTTTTTACGTTCCCGCAGGTTTGAAGGGACCTATCCAAAGGTCGTACACGTTTGCGGACGGAGGGTAAGTGTTTTAACGTCGGTCCGAATGTGAACGAAGAGGGAGCAAAAAAAACAAAACAAAACTAACTAACTCACTGAAACGCTTTTTGAATCCCTTTTGTGGGTGAAGAGCTACGGTGTCCCGGGCGGACTGGTTCGAGTTCGGACAGTTCTGCTACAAGCGTTCGACGTGATGGCGACGTGGGCCCAGCGCCCGCCAAGCCTGCAAGGCCTGGGGGGCGGAGCTTGCGTCCATCCTGTCCATGACGGAGCAGAGCTTCGTGGAGAGCTACCTTTACATGGGTAAGGAGTTAGCAACAGTAGCGGATTCATTAGACAAGGTCACACTTTTATTTGTATGGGATATTTAAAACGACCGCGGTTGAAATGAATCGATCTCATCTTGACAATAAAATACCAAACGTTTGCTGCTCAATGCTTCAGAAATTGTAATATTTGGTTCATGGATTATTATGACATTTTCTTGGCTGCTTGTCAGATAAAGCAAGCAATCACTTTTGGAATCTGGTAGCATTTCCTACCATTTCTGACTTTTCTAGACTAAATGATTAATCGACTCATTGAAAAAATGATCATTAGGTGAACCGACTATGAAAATAATTGTCACTCGCAGCCCTAAGTCCGACTAAACGGTTGTCGTTCCCGTGAGGCTACCGTGCATCATTTTGAGAAAACAATTTACTATCTGAAAATGTTTTGGCCTATAAATATGAAATATTTAAAGGGGGCTATAGGCGATATCCTGAGCATTAATATAGCAGCAAACAACTATTGGCTATGGTCGAGATATAGCGGAGTAATGGCGTCCTGACCAGAGAATGAAGGCACACTCCCTCTGTGTGTGGTTTGCAATCTGAGCTTCTAGTTTAAAGAACATTCCCAATGGTTGTGGTTTGAGATGCTGGTGCTCTAGGTGCGACATCTTGTGGCTAAATATATAATCTATAGCCCCTTTAACAGAAGTACCTTGTGGTTTGCAGAGGCGATTTTGACGTATACATCGTTTTTTTATCGTACGAACGATTCAATTTTAAACATGTAACAGGGTGCGTTTTTTGATTAATGGTTTGTATTGTTTATTCGATTATCAACTGTCCACGGCCTTGCTTTGGCGTTTCCCTCCACTGCAGCCACCAACGACGTGTGGACAGTTTGCACGACCCGAGGCAGATGTGGCATGTTACGTCTGTCGGACGTCACATGACCAGGCCTTCACCCACTGGGCGGCCCGGCGAGCCCAACAACCACATCGGCTTCAATGAGGACTGGTGTGGAGATGCTTCATCAGGTGAGGAAGATGACAGAAGTTTTTGAGTTCCATCCTCTACGTCCCGCAGTCTGCCTGTAGTAATATTTGAGCAAGATACACCCCACCCAACCTGCAATTTAATGGCATGTATTCACTGTAAATCCCTTTGGATGAAAGTGTCTGCTAAATAGTCAACCGATTAAAATACTACGGCCGGGACAGTTTTATCTCCCGATACTACTCGTTCGATACTATCACGATACTTGGGTGCCGATTCGATATGTATTGTGATATTCAAGCATTGCGATTCGATATTACAATGTATTTGCAATTTTTTTTTTTTTTTTGTAACTTTTTTAACACTAGACCATGTCCAGTCAGTCCTTCTGATTTTATTTCAGCAGCATCATTACTATACTGGGAGGGTTTAAGGGAAGGTTACATGCCATCGTTGATGTAGTGTACTTCTTGTATGCTATACTTGGAGGGTTTAAGGGAAGGTGACATGCTACTGGTGATGTAGTGTACTTGTATGCTATACTGGGAGGGTTTAAGGGAAGGTGACATGCTACTGGTGATGTAGTGTACTTCTTGTATGCTATAGTGGGAGGGTTTAAGGGAGGCATGCTACCTGCGATGTAGTGTACTTCTTGTTATGCTATACTGGGAGGGGTTTTTAAGGAAGTTTTCATGCTACTGGTTGATTTAGTGCACTTTTGTGTATGCCTTGTCTTATGGATGTGTCATCCCGTGTCTCCTGTTGCAGTCGGGCAGGTGAACGATGTGGGCCTGCACAGAACTGAACACATACATCTGCTAAAAGATGCCAAAACCCACTACCCTTTGCCCTCTGTGAAGCCCACTGTTACGGCTGCCCTCAGGTAGTGGAGCAGAACACACACTCCTGGTTGATTTCAAAATGTGTATACGTTGCTTTGCATACATATCGATTGTATCATCCTTTGCTATTCTTAATCAGAAGTCTAAACTGATACATACAGAATAATCTATATTGACTTATGTGATAAGTCTGTATGAATTAAGAGGTAATAAGTTATAATACATGGATTATAAATGCTAATATAGCTGAATGATAACCGGAATACTTGTCTGCCATACGACTCATTTGAGATAATAATAAAAACAGTTCAGTCATAGTTATTTACAGCCTTTAAGGTAATGATGAACTAATCATTAAACAAAACATTAACATACATTTGTAGATGATTAACAAGTACTATGTTAAAGGGTTCCTTGTTTTACCACCAAGGGCGTGATGTCGATTAGCAAATTGCAAGCCATGTCAAAATCTACCCTCTAGTGACATCACAAGTGGGAGTGTCCACTGTCCACCCAGCTGTATGATAGAATAGATCAGCCTACGAGTTGGTACAGTCCACTGGGTAGGGCTGGCAGGCTGATCTAGTCATCATACATCAGGGTGGTGTTTCTGGGTAGGGCTGGGGATGCATACCATTACCCTGTTACTGGCTGGAGGAGACTGGCGAGGGATTGGTCCGAAGCCAAGACTTCTGTAAGGAGCAGGACGGCTTCCTGCTCCACATCGGAGACACGTGAGTGTGTCCAACACTCGCACACACACCCAGGTGTTTTTGGCAGAGCCCTTAATGAGCAGTTGAACTGTGTCTCCAGGTTTTAGAAGACTGGTAAACTGTTGATTAAGCAGCAGCATAAAAAAAGCAAAATGGATGTAAAACCTTGTGAATCCTTCCTAAAGGATCATCCTGCTACCCAGTTTTCGTCTTGGAAAAAGAGGGTTTCAAATCTCACTTTACCTGGTAAGTATAGGCTAAATAATACAGAAAATAAAGTAAATAATAATAATAATAATAATAATAATAATAATAATAATAATAATAATAATTAAAATAATTAAAGCTGCAATCAGCGTTTATCACGGCCAAGCCTTATGCAGACCATTATGACCCTCGTTGTTTTATAGGTTGATTTGATGAGGAATAGACCTCAGCTTTGGTCCGGTGATAAGCATACAAAGTTTCAGTGACCGTAAGTGAAAGCGGTCCAGGAATTACTTGTTCAAGAGGTTCTAGTTTTAAAGGCAATCCCTGGTAGCCGCCCCATGGGTCAGATCTGGATGAACTTTGGACTGATTAATCTGACCCATGTTTCTTTATGTACACCAAGTTTGATGAAGATTGGCACAAGATAACCGTGCCTTTAGGCTCCTTAAATCTTATTGGACCAATTTGGGCCTCTGGTGGCCATATTGTTCAGTCCAACAGCTTCATCTTACTTGATTACTTAATTAGAACCTTCTCCCCCAAATGTCCCAAAACTGGTTCCACTCAAATCGGTCATTCAGGCTAGAAACTGTGGTCATCTTTGTCCAATTGTGAAGCCACGCCCCCATTGACTCAAGTCATCAGAGTCAATCTTGATGTCAATATAAGCGATTATGTATAGATGTCTTTTTAAACCACGCCCTTTCCGTTGTCATTGGCTCCTAGTGCCTTTGTTTTTTACTCTGCAGACTTCCTTTTTAATCAAATGAAAGATATTGGTCAGCAGATGGTATGTACCAAAGCCTACATGATTGAACGGATATCATTTCTCTTTTGATCTCCTCGCAGCTATGAACAGGCTCACTTCACCGTGATCTGTCGGGGAAGACCGGCTTCTGGTGGCTGGGACTGCGGCCCACGGCGGCCAGACAGGAATTGTGGACTACATCTGGGACAACAGACGGCTTGCCTCTCACCTTCACCAACTGGGACCGAGACCAGCCAGTACCGCCTTCCAAGTAGAAATACGCTGCAAACTAACATGTTCCGCGATGTTTCTTTTGCGTTTCGCAGCCGTCTCACCGAGCCTCGTGAGATGCCTCCTGATATAAAGTGCGCCAGTCTGGCCGTGGCGGGGCAGCTGTTGATATTTTTTTCAGATATGGGCGCGGCCTTACATTGTTCAAAAAACTCAGCCAATCAGAGTGAGCGGCTCGTGCTCAGACAGGGACCATCTCACGAGGCGAATCCTCGCCTGCTTTTTCGTCCCCGACTGAACAGTGGCGATGGTACCTGGCGTCGCCATGAGACAACAGCCACCGTCGGGTGGCTTCTGGGACGACAAGCCGGTGCTTGGAGAAGTTTCAGCTTCGTCTGTGAGAAGCCCAGACCTGACATCACCCCGCCCACCCCACCGCCGACCCCGCCCCCCGCTGGCGGCTGTGTGGACACATGGACCTCCTGGCTCATTTCAGATTCTGCTACAGGGTATCTGTCTGTCTGTATCTCTATCTGCCTGTCTGTCTCTTTCTGTCTGTCTGTCTGTCTCACTGTCTGTCTCTCTCTCTCTGTCTGTCTCGGGCTCTCTGACCTGTGTGTGTGTGTGTGTGTGTGCCGTGCCGTGTCCCCCCCAGCTCTTCTACAACGTGGACTTCAGTGACAAGAAGAGTTGGGGCGCTGCCCAGGCGGACTGTGTGTCCCGGGGGCCCAGCTTGTCAGCATACACCTGCAGCAGGAGGAGGAGTTCCTCTCCCTCCACACCAAGGGCTCCAGCAAGTGGATCGGACTCTCACACAACCCCACGCAGGGAGGTGCGTTACACACACACACACAGGGAGGTGCATTGATGTTTTTGAAACGGCCAATGTTTCTCATGCGAGACGTGGCAAAGCAACCGCGTCGCTTAGTACTCTCTTGAGTCCTCTCAATATGGTGGAGATACGCCATTCTGCATTCGCATTTTAAAGGTCCTATCTGGGTGGCCGACGTGTCTCATGCTGGTACCCCACTGAGCTGGAGGCTATAGGGCTTGTACTTCAGAATGCATCGTGGGATATTTTGTTTTGCCGATACTGCCGCCATATTGAGAGGACTCCAAGAGGGTGTATTACTGTGGAATCCTAAATCAAACGCAAATGTACCGTAACCTGGGCTGATGAAAACTTTGTTTTCGCCACGTCTCGCAGGAGAAACGCTGCGGCGGTTTTTTCAAACACAACAACGTCGCCCATAA